>JAAIFI010000575.1:875-11144 GCA_011032875.1 Phlebia tremellosa | reverse complement strand
TTTCGCACTTTTTTGCTGGGCGGTTTGGCTTTGCTCAACAAAGCCAGTAGGATCACCAAAACCTGGGTACCAGTGCGTGACGGAGAGGTGATAAAGTTCCCCGTACCACCGACAATTGCGCCCCTCAATACCGAGAGCATCCTCCTCCGTATCAGGAAAGGTAAAGTGAGTGCGTAAACTCCCTCTTTCCTGCCACTGACAGATCAGCATGCGTAACGCACGAAGATGTTTACATGCCCCTCCTCGATATGTCCAATCGGGGCATGTGCAAGTGGCGGTTCCAGTAGGATGCATCGTCAACCAGTACCGGAGGGCGGGTGCAGTACCAGAAAAAAGCTGGTGGGGAGACGATGAGAGGCATGTTGCCCAAATCTCGTAAGGCCGGTGACTATGGATAGGCTGCAACAGACCGCGTTCAAAAATTACGCGGGCAAGGGATTCTCGTGTTTGATCAGCAGCAAACCAGGTACGAGGATTGTTTACGACTTGAGTTTCCCGAGCGTGTGCCTGCAACACTTTTGACGGTTGATCCAAGGAGATCCCTCCAGCGGCACCTCGAAAACGGTCTGCCTTCCAATCAGTATAGACAGAGAGGAGGCGGAGGCGGGCATATATGCGAGGGAGGATGCTGATGATGAGGTGGTAGACAAGAATGTCAAAGCGAAGACGGTGACCTGAGTGCTGCCATTGGACGATGTAGTTCCGTTTGAGGCTGCCGTTGAAAGATTCTAGGTGATTTGTGGTGGTGAGAATCTCAGAAGAAGGCACACCAATCCGCTCGGCTGCTATCTCACGACCTCGCATAGCCCATCCATTCCATAGAGCATGTGGCATCCATGTCTCTCGCAAGTAGGCAACGAAAGTATGGCCAGCCCGAGCCGCCTTCTTAGCTTGGGGATCGGCCATGCTATGCACGGCATCCAACATCGACAAAACTTGCTGAACCAAGGTGCAAGCATCCTCGTAGACGGTGGTAAGAATCAGGCTAGTATGTCGACAGTCCACGGTCGATCAGAGTAAGCTAGAAACGTACAAGTAATATCACTTACGACGATTCCAAAGCTCGTAAGTCCTTCAAAACAGATGCCGCATAGTGAGAGTCCAATTTGGCAAAGAGCGGTTTGCGTTTCCCATTCCAGCATTGACGGACATGAAAGCGACAGAGGAGAAGAATGATGTTAGGCCAGATAGCCAGAAGAGCAGCCCGTTATTTCGTGTCGGTGTCGGTGATAGCAGCATGAGGCTCGAACATTTCACCGCCTTCAGGGACCTCACGGTTGAGGTGATTACACCGTTTTCCTACCAACTCAGTTAGAATCCGTGTGTCGTATCCTGCATGTGTTGCCCTGTTACCACTAGGCGCAGAGAACAGAAATAAGGCCACCGGAATGCCATGCCCCGACTCATTGATACCCATAGCCACCCAAAGGAGGAGACGAGATGTGCAGATACCGAACGTTCCATCGAAAACTAACTGCCGCTTGTGGCAGTAGTTCCAGGAGGCCTTATTCATCTCTTTGGTGGAGATGCAAAGCTTGAATCTTTCGCCAGCTTCTGCGCGAGCTTGATAGTAAAACACCGCTCGATAGAGATCCGGCTTGTGGTGAGGAGATGTAGGATCTAGCCAATTGTTGACGTTGAACTCTGGAGGAGTAGAAACTTCGATTCCATATGCAATCTTGTTATGTTGTCGGTAGAGGCGACTGAAGTCTCCCGCAAGGATTTGAAAGCGAAAGTTGGCAGATTTGGGATCAGTGGTACGTTGATCACGATACAGCTGACACTGGAGCATATCAATATTGGTCTTTCGTATTTCAGATATTCTATGCACGTTGTAAGAATATTAAACACCAGAAATCAGAGATGGTATGACGCACCCAGAACCTCGACGAAGCTGGTCAAGGGCTACTTCGCGCACATGAGCATGGAGAGGAACAGGAGGGAACCGCTTTATAAGGCTGGAACTGCATGCAGAGTTATGCTGAAAGAACCCAATAATTCTGATGATGATGTTGGTTGCCTCAACGTAAGTTACTTCGGCATGGGCAAGACATCCCGTAAAGTCGTATGCGGCATGCCGCTGCCAAGGCTTGTCCTCTAGCTCGGGTGATGATGTGCTGCTGATCTCAATGGGGTCACTGCGTTTTCGCTTTTTCCCCGTCTGTCGTGAGGCAGTATCGTATCCACATACGCTGAAACAGACTGAGATAAATGCGTAGAAGTACGTTACGATGTATACACACCATTGGAAGGTTGCACGGCAAACATTAACCTGAGCTTTCTCTCGCTTCCAGCGTACCGAAGTTGCACGACTCCACCGACTCTCCAGCTTCTCCAGTGATACAAAGTCCAGACCTTGGGACTCGAGCACCTCTTGGGCTTGCGCTTGGGATTTTGAGCTTTCGGAGTAGATGCCACGAAATACCTCAGAATCCTTGGAATGGATGTCTTCAATGGCTCTGCGTTGTTCTATTGTAAGATAGAGAGCCGAGATATTGACCTAAGTACGAGATATTTATGTCAGAATAAACATAGTAATATATTAAGGCTATAGAGATAAACACACCTTGACTCCAAGCCGACGCTCGTTTCCAAATTCTGTGTGGCAAAACTGGGGTTTAGACGGGCTGACGGGCTCTAGCAGAAGAACACTTGACGATGTATCTCGTCTCACGTCCTGTAACACGTTATTCAATCCAATATTTTCAAGGATATATAGCTCTGCTATGCTTACCTTCTCCGAGTCAATACACGTCTGTGGGGCAGGCAGGGAATGTACAGGATCGTCACAAAGATGAAATTCTTTTGGCATTTAGTGGGTACAGAGGCGTTACAGAGACACTAGAGGGGGGTTTGGGGCACACCGTGATCCTAGGTTGCTGGACCCTGAACATTGTGCGCTCCGGAAAGCCCGTACCTACAGGAGGTGGATCGTTGAACATACCGCACGGAGATCTGTAGTTATCTCTGCATTCAGAATAAAACTTATGTATTTTCATCTGTGTGGAGAGCGGTCAGCCATTGCTGGTAGGAAGCGCAGTATATAACCAATAAAGTACTGACCTCATGTCTGTTTCGCATGCCTCACAAAGCAGAAGATGCAGCACAATTGAAGTTTAAGGAGAGAGGATTCAAAACGAACGATAGAAACATTCAGACAGTTTCCAAAATGACTGAGATTGTGGGAGCTTCTCATCTGCTTCAGATGAAGCGCAACATGTTGTGCAGTTCGTGGGATAAAACGGTCTTCTCGGTGTGCAACCGTTGCTGGAATTGAGCAGGCCGTGACGACCACACTGCACATCGAGCACTCTTAGCCTCATGGCTCTATACTGCCCGCTTATCTCGCAGGTTCTGTCAAAAGAACGTGACAGATAAGTCCACATTGGTTCAGAAGACACCAACCAGGTTAAGTACTTATGCTTGGGTTTAGGACAATGTACGGTGAGACTCCATTATAGTACACATACGGTAAGAGTCCAAAAAGGGATGGAGGCGGGCTGATGGCGGGACTTCGTCGCGCTGCTGCCGCGAATTGGGTCATTGCAAGCGGTCTCGCCGCCGAAGGCGGCACAGGTCGGGCAAGGCGTTTTCCGGTGGCCGAAGGCCACCGCCGTCAAGCGTTCTCTCCGGACGCGCCTGCAGGGCGCCCCAGACGGGGAGACCTTGATGCTTCGCAGGCGACCAGGACCACCAGAGATTTGCATCGTGAAGATCTCGGATGCTTCAAGACTGTCTGTATCGTGATAGTCTCGCTAACTGACATTGATCACCCTTGTTCACTCAGAGCCCACAACGATCACCGCACTTTGCATCAAACCGATATCAAAGCGGCAAGGCGGAACGACCACACCTTCAGCTCCCTTGTCAATACGGGTATATTGCACGTACGTAGGTGACATGGTCCATTAGCTTTGGAAAGTAGTGCATCTTTATCTGTTGTATTCTCTCATTTAGCACGACTGAATATAAACGGCGCTTCAGATCATGTAAGACCGTTACATCTACTTCGGATTCCGGCAAGCTATGAGTCTCCGTGAATAGGAGTGAGTCTCATCCTCTCTCTCTCGCAATGACCACCATGCAGCCACCATCCCCACAGAACACCAAATATGCCTCTGCACCCCATCTTGACCCTGTGCTCAAGCAAAGCGTCAAAGCGCTGGACGCTCTCAGTGACCGCGACCTCGATGAGCTCGGATTCGATCCGATCGACGAAGAGAGAGACTCTCACGGCAGACCAACTCACCTCCAGTGCGTTATCCCATGCACGGAGCCCCCCGTCCACCGCACCAGCATCTCATTCGACTGGCCATTGCACCTCCACATTGTGGGACAGCTCAATCCTAGTGCTGCGCCCCTCCCGACAATGCAGGATGTAGATGGGCAGCATATGCTACCGGTCACCACAGTTGGTCTGTGGATTGAATCACGCCAAGATCTTACCTCCCGCATTCAATGGGAGCAGATGGCGGATAAGCTGGAGAAGCTTGTCTACCACTTTCCGCTTGTCGAAGAGCTTGATACATCGGCGCTCTTCGACTTTGACGAGCGGGGCAGCCTTCGCGTCTTGGTGCACTTTGATGTAGAGGTCCGTGCCGTGATATTATTTTACAGTCTCATGCTGATCTCGAGTTTACAGGCTCAAGACGGCTTTCCAATTTGGGATGCAGACGGCGACCGTATCGCCCTTCCGGACGTCTCGCAGGTCCCTGTGGGGGTAGCCGTTCGCGTTGTCTTTCGGCTGGAGTGCAACAAGAAGCCTGGCGACGGTGGCAGATTTATGCTGCATGCTCCGATCACGTACGCGTCGTTTGTTTGAGACGGACTGTTTCTGCACGTACCACAAGATGTAAGCCTGACCTCGCCGTCTCTATCGTGTGTATGGTTTAAACTCATTGTATTACATGTAAATAAGTTTGTGGTCTTAGTGCCTACTGTCTAGTTAGTGTAAGATAGAATATAGCAGCCTGCTGTGGCGGTTGTATATTACTTGATGTCTATAGAGCGCATGCCGCTGTTAATTCACACTCGCTAAGAGTAAAATGAGAACTTACGTTACAAGTGTTTCAACACTAAACAGGGCCAGCGTAAGCGAGCGTAAACGGAGAACTGGAGCGATCGACTCCTATATATCCGTTGCGAGTGCCCCCAACGTGAAGCCCTCCTTGCTACCCCTCTCATACTTTCCTGCAGTCCACGGCGAGAGAACACGAAGTTCTCAATGTCGACGTTTGATCCGAGTGTTGTTTTGACCATTTTGGCCAACGCCCAACCGCTATCTGACCGGAAAGAGTTTAAGGCGACGTGGAAGAGCAACGTGAGTGAAGATTCAACGTACCTTCTTGATCTTCGCATTGAGCCCATACAGGTCGAACTTCGGGCCAAGCGATGGCAAGAAAACAGACCCCATCAGTCGAAGAATCCCGCACAACTAATGTGGGCAGCTCACGTTGTTGAATACGTGAATCATATCTATAAGACGACACGAATTCACGGCTTGGCAAAAAACAAGGTCTCGCCTCCCCTGAGCGTCGAAACTCCACTCTGGGGACCAAGATTCATACCACCGACGTATCAAGACTACACCAAACGTTCAGCAACCTCTGATATGACACCGGACACGATGTATCTCAAACCACTCACCATAATCCACCCGGCCTACTTTTCCGAGCTCGCAAAGTGTCCCTTGTGCAGTTCTGTCGACATCAAGTGGCATAGCTGGGTGGCCACTGGCTATCGAGACGTCCATGGAGTCAACCGCGACGAGCTAGCACTCGGGTACCAGCTGCGCTGCAAGACATGCGAGGGGTCCCGTGGTGAAGGAAAGAAAGACAGAGTGCAAGTCTGCTACGCGACCACCTCTGCGGAGTTCTGGGAGGGATACAAAGAGTGGGAGATCCCGAGTGAGTAGCATGATCTAATCACCTAAAGAATGACCACTCACCGTCATTGTCAGGGGGTATTCCTCACTTCTTCAAGCGTTGCGCAGCGACACGTGAGTTATATAGACTCATCGTCGAGCTGCGCCCATCCAGCACTGCGTCAGGTTTAGAAGAGAACATAAAACGTACGTTTTATCTCCGCTCTAATTCGACCGCCACTTGTACTCACCATTTATGTTAGAGCTGCATCTCAACGACTATAATGATAGCAAACTTGAATACTTACGTGCGGTGAAGAAACGTTTGACCAATGTCCTTATCCCTGCGCAACTCCTGCCCTTCTCAGACCCGTGTGACGAAGAGGGCTATGACGATCATCCCATCTCGAATGATATGATTAACGAGATCTACGCAGAATTCAGCAAGCGGAGCAGACACGAAGAATCAGACAAATACCTTCGAACTCTCAATGGTATGTCCAGCCTCCTGACCGTCCTCGTTGCCGTGTTGGCTGAGCTGGTTGGCGACCTCTAGCTGTCGTCCTTTCAATTGATGCGACGTTCAAGGTGGCTAAGAAAGCATCGTTAGTTACAAAGGACAAGCACGCGAAACATGACACACCGATGAGGTGGTGTCTTGAGCATGATCAATGAATTGAACGAGATTATTGCCTGGGTGCGTGTGAGCAAGTGCGCGGACAAAGGGGAGAGGAACTAACCGGTCGCTTGCCATTCCCAGCGGTTCTGCCAAACTCAATCAGCCACGGAAATTACAGAAATGCTGCAAGGTTACGTTGATCGGTCGGAAATCCAGAAAGTATTACTTGCCATCATGCTTATTGCTGATAACTGCTGCCATGTGCGCAGTGCTATCATGAAGGTCTTGCCCTTGATTCTGGTACTTCTCGATGTCTTCCACTTCAAGATGAGGTCAGTTCATTGTTTCTCGAGATACCGGGCAAAAGGACTCACGATACTGGTCATAGATATGCGGCAGTGATCCTAAACGGTGTCAAGAATCCGTTCTATAAAGAAGCGCTGCGGGACATCGTCGAGGCAATCATCAAGCAGCGTGCGGAAAAGGGGAAACCTGCACAATATTGGGGGTTAGAGGAGCAAGAGACGAGACTGATTGCGGCTTACGATAAGTGGCTGAAAGAAGGGAGTGTTTGGTCTGCTGCAGCACCAAAGGTTCGTCTCAGTTTACTATACTGTTTGAGGCACTTACACGTTACAACTTTGATAGGTCCATGCGGAACAGCTGCGTCATGTGCGTAAGGGTTGTCTTGTGCGCGTTCGTCAAGACCTACCTGCCGATGGAAGCCGGATCGAAGGCTCTCATAAAGGATGGAACTCCATCATGCGCACGCACGCATCCGGCTTGGAGAACATGCTCTTCCTGTGCCGGGACTTCGTTCTGCGTCGAAATATCCGCATCGCGACTAGATCTGAGGCAAACCGTCTTCTTCGTCCCTTTGCCGCGTCGACTTTCGGTTCACACCATGTTAGCTTCGTCGACTTCAATAACCGCTTCTGGAACTCACTTATTACGGGTGGGAGAGGTGTTCCCAAAGGGAAAACGTATCCGCTTGCACCTGTTCTCGAGGATATTGCCAGCAACGAGACATTTGGTCTTGTGAATTCGGCGTCTGCAGCAACCTTCGGAGGACTATTTGAGGTGAAAGAAGAAGAAGAGGACGTGCTTGACGCGGATGTGCTGCATTTGCACGACGACCTGTCCGAGGATGAAGTAGTGGAGATGATGAGTATTGACCCACTCCTGCGCCATCGACCACTCACCAACACGGCCGATCCCCATCCGACCACTCCGCATACAAGCTCTCGCGCACTTTTCACGACGTCGGAGTCTGCAAGCACAGACGTTGTCGCTTCCAACGTCTCAAGTCGTGAGAAGACTGATATCGAGCTGTGCGCAGGTCCATCAGCGACTTGTCACGATCAGAGACAGCCTGAGGTCATAGACCTTACCGCGATGGTCGCATCATGCGATGCAGAGAGAAGTTCACCGGAAACTGTGCAAGTAGTTGTAAGTACGCGGTCTTATTATACCATGCTGACGTACTTACATGTCTGTGATAGGACCTTCGAGAGCACAATGAAACAGAAATTGCGGGCCCAGCGGCCACTACTGTCTTGACAGGTATCGCGCGAGGAGAACCGGCAAGCCGTCGAAGCATGGCACAGGAGGAGGAGGAGGAGGAAGGGGAAGAAGGGACAGTGGAGATCAAGCAGGAGATGCAGGGAGAGCAGCAGCATCAGGACCCGGACAAGACAGTGGAGGAACCGGGAGGCTTAAAGCGAAAGGCGATCGAAGAAGAGTCGGAGGCCATTAATGCAAGCAAGCGGATATGCGTCGAAGGAACAAGGAAACGGTCTGATCAGGTGCGTGCTCGTGTTGATCACGATGATCTTGGACTTACCTATGGCGTTCGCATAGACGTTCTCTGCCGCGGGTCACGTCCAGCTTGAGGGTGGTCCCGGCATCGAGAAATTCTTCACGAGACATCGTCGCGAACCCACCGGCAGGATTATTGCAACATCGCCTCCCACTGCCGAAACGGCCAATGTCAAGGCTGTTGCGCCCTCCACACAACCTCGTGCCGTGACCGCGGAAGGCAACAATCACAGGCCCGCCACTCTCCAGGATCTTGTGGCGAAGCTGCCTCGTCTGCCAGGCAGTGATTTGACCCCATCACAAGCTTTGTTCTCCAAGTTGACGGAGCTCGACGCTCGCTGCCTTCGGATCGAGAGAGGAGATGAGTTTTATGTGTTTATGGACCTCCGTGCCGAGCTCCAATGGGCCTCCTTCAAGATGAATGCATTCAAATGGGTTCAGGCCACCGAAGAATACAACAAAAGACTTACCAAGGCTAATCGCAAGGCTCAACGACCGACAATCAAGAAGAATCCCCGGGCCCTCATTGAAAAGCTCGTTGATATTGAGCAGAAGATCTTGAGTCGGATCGCGCGTCGAGACTACAGATGTACGTCACCGTCTTGTTCTGGCAAGTGGCATGTGTTCTCATTGATACCGCTCATCGTAGCTCACACGTCTGGCGCGGGCGACTCCTCGTTTTGGCTCAAGCACTGCATGGCAGTGCCGCTGGGAAGAGACATGAACGAGGTCCAGCAAGCTGGCCGAAAATACGTACGTTTCTGTTGCTTCATTCATCACTCATTATTTTAACGTTTGTTGCATTGATTCAACAGCGCCAGCCCCAGAAATGCAAGCGTTGCAAAACGCTGATGTATCCGAACGGGATCAATGGCGAAGCTAACCACAAGCGCGGTGTATGCTCGGATGGCGGTCCCGTCCATCTCAAGCACGACGTGTCGCCTCCTTGGCCACAGCCTCAAGGGATCCTCAACGCGGAGAATAGCGAGTTTGCCATCGTCCCGTTCCTGGCGGCTGTGCAAGAACTCTATCAGAAGTCCATCGTCGAGAAAGTTGCGCGTTCGGACTTCAGCATGGAGATGGAGGCATTCGCCTCCATGTTCATGGCTCGCACAGAGTACGACAAGCCGGAAGCCGGCATGATCGTCTTCCGTCTCTTCACAGGATACAGGCTCCAGTCCCCCATCCCCATCGACAACTTCATTGTCAGCTTCGCCGGAAATCACTACCTTCGCATTGATTGCCTCGCGGACAACTGACACCTTCTCTTTCTCCGCCATCGTCTTCGCTCTCAACGTCTCCAAACATCTATACTCCCCGCTACCATCTTCGCTCTCAACGTCTCCAAATTGTCCATTCTCTTCTTTGCCCTCAACGCCGGTATCCCCGCTATCAATTTTCCGCTTTCCACCACCGTCGACCGTCCGTCTTCGTGCCCCATAACCCCCCAACTCGAGGCTCCGCATGCACACTCTCTCCCACTCAACCTCGCGCCACATGCACTCTCTCTCCCACTCAACCTCGCGCCGATCTTGCAAACACGATCCGAGGATCCGCGCGCTGCTCATCGTCGACGCGCACTCTCTCTCCCACTCAACCTCGCGCCGATCTTGCAAACACGATCCGAGGATCCGCGCGCTGCTCATCGTCGACGCGCACCCTCTCTCCCACTCAACCTCGCGCCAGATGCACTCTCTCTCCCACTCAACCTCGCGCCAGATGCACTCTCTCTCCCACTCATCCTCGCGCCGATCTTGCAAACACGCTCCGAGGATCCGCGCGCTGCTCATCGTCGACGCGCACTCTCTCTCCCACTCATCCTCGCGCCGATCTTGCAAACACGCTCCGAGGATCCGCGCGCTGCTCCTCGTCGACGCGCACCCTCTCTCCCACTCATTTGCGCGCTCTCCCCCACGCCGGTTACCCATGCGCTCTCTCTCCCACTCAACCTCGCGCCGATCTTGCGAAC
>JAAIFI010000574.1:0-11180 GCA_011032875.1 Phlebia tremellosa | reverse complement strand
GATCCTGACCCTCGTTATTTGGACGCAAAACGCAGTGTTGATCCTATCCAGCTATCGATAGCAGCCATCGCCAATCCTTCCCTCTTGCGCCTCCGATTCATCCTTGCCCAATGATCGTGCCGCTGTGTCATGTGAACAAATTGCGCACCGGCCCGTGGCGACCTCTGCTCAGTGCGCTCAGAGTATCTATAAATCCCCCAGGATACAGTACCCACACGCGCACTTCCCCACTCTCCGCGTTCATCACCACCCCGCGTCGCAACTCCTCCAGAATGGCTACCAAGGAATTCATTGAGCTCAAGCGTACGGGATCACGGGTAGGTAGCGTCGTCTTCGTTCCGTCGCCACTCGCTGATGTTCTCCGCAGATGCCGTTCGTCGGGTATGTCGCGATTGCTGTCTTGTTTTCTGCTCTTTCTCACCGTAGTGTCCCCGACCATAAGCTTCGGTCTGTGGAAGGTGCGTGCACAACGCGTGCACATACATGCGACATGCTGATCCTGACTGTAATAGATCCCGAGACCTGACTGTGCGGACGTGAGTGATCTCAGGCAGTCCCGCGACAACCCCGCTTAACATCGCATATAGACTGTCTACAAGGCCCTCAAAGCAGGATACCGTCTCCTCGATGGTGCTGGCGACTACGGTAACGAGAAGGAAGCCGGCGAGGGTCTCAAACGCGCCATCGCCGACGGAATCGTAAAGCGCGAGGAAGTCTGTGCGTACCACCGCATATAGCTATCCAGCCCACCAGACTCACACCTACCCCATCCAGTCGTCACCTCGAAGCTGTGGAACACCTACCACGCAAAGGAACACGTGAGTGCCGTACCGCATTGTGTTCCCACGTCCCGCGTCCCTGCAGCTCATAACATATCGATATCGCGTCCCTCGTCTCTAGGTCCAAAAAATGGCCAGGTACCAGCTCGAGCTCTGGGGCATCGACTACTTCGACCTCTTCCTCGTGCACTTCCCGATCTCGCTCGAGTACGTCGACCCCGCCGACAAGTACCCGCCCGAGTGGCAGGGTCTCGACGGAAACGTGCACCCCAGTGAGTAGATTTATATGTGTATGTGTGTGTGTGGCGTTGCGGGCGATTGGCTGATCGGGGTGTGGGATCATGATAGACAAGGTGCCGATCCAGGAGACGTGGACTGCGATGGAGGAGCTCGTCGATGAGGGTATTGCTAAGAACATCGGTGTCAGGTAACCCCATTCTCTCTCAATCGCATCACAAACACGATAACTGACACAATACATAACACGCACAGCAACTTCCAAGGCTCGCTGCTCATCGACCTGCACCGCTACGCGCGCATCGAGCCGCAGGTGCTGCAGGTCGAGCTGCACCCGTACCTCTCGCAGGAGCGCCTCGTCGCGCTGTGCAAGACCCTGGGCATTGCGATGACCGCGTACTCGTCGCTCGGCCCGCAGAGCTACGTCGAGCTGGGCATGGACCGGAGCAGCCCGAGTTTGTTGGAGCATAATACGGTGACGACGATTGCGAAGAAGCATGATATCTGTGAGTGGCTTTACTCTCAATTCTGGACATCAGAAGTAGTGGATAAGTGGACTGACTGAGTGTACGTGTGATGCAGCTCCGGCACAGGTTCTGCTGCGCTGGGCCGTGCAGCAGGGCATTGCGGTTATTCCGAAGAGCAACAACCACGACCGCCTGCTTATGAACTTGGAGGTCACGCACTTCACGCTCGCGGACGAGGACATGAAGGCGATCAGCTCGCTCAACCACCACCTCCGCGTGAGTCTCACTTTGCACTGACATGGACGAGAAATACTCATATTGTTTTTGAAGCTGAACGACCCGCAAGACATCCACCCCGCCCTTGGTATTTTCGCATGAGAGTCCAAAGTTCGAGTTCGAGTATAGAGAGAGTCCTTCGTGTGTATAATAGCATATGTATTGCAAAGCGGCCAGTATGTTTATCGAATAAGTATACCATAAGCCTGGACAACCGTGATCACCTCAATCCTCGAGGAGACGTGCTGTGAGTTACTCAACTGTTCATTGCATGACGTTTGTTCTCTTCGCGTAGCATGAGAGTCGAGACTGTGTAGAACGGTTAACTACTGCCCATGCGTGTGATGTCACGATCTACTAGATGAGCGTAGACATCTCCAGCCCAGGGCCGATCGGCGACTGATCTTACATGCTACTCGCACTCTCCCTCGTTCGCTCACCTCCCTTCACCTTCAAACTAGTCGCCCTCGCAAGATACGCGACGCTGACACGCATGGCCTCGACGACAACCACGGTGCCCGCAGCGTCGCCAGAGCGCGTCGCCGAGCTGCAGGAGTCTCTGGCTGAGATCCGGGCGCGTGTGCAGGCTGCTCATAAAGCCTCCCAGTCGCATTCTCAGTCTCAGACGCAGCAGTCGCAGTCTCAGTCTCAGTCGCAGCAGTCGCAGTCTCAGTCGCAGTCGCAGATAAAAGGCAGACCGAGTGAACCGACACTGGTAGCAGTCTCGAAAATCAAGCCGGCGTCGGATATACTGGCGTGTTATGAGCTCGGGCAGCGTGATTTTGGGGAGAACTACGTGCAGGAGTTGGAGGAGAAGGCTGCGTTGGTGCGTCAGTCGCGTTCGATTCACAGAGCTTACCATATTAATGGATTGCTTGGGTTGCACTGTGCACTGTGCGTTGTAGTTGACACTGCCGGGTATCAGATGGCATTTCATCGGGACGCTGCAGTCGAATAAGGCGAAGGTGCTTGCATGTCAGTGCCTCCCTTTCCTTTCCTCTTTCCTTCCCTTACCGCCAATGACATATTGACTCATTGACTCATTCGTCCGTTCGTGTGCGTGTAGCGATACCAAACATCTACGCCATCCAAACCGTGACGTCCCTTAAAGCCGCGGTGGGACTGAACAAGCACATCCCCTCCGACCGCTCCTCCCCACTGAACATCCTATTGCAGGTTAACACCTCTGGGGAGGATAATAAGTCTGGGTTGCCCCCACTCTCCCCACCACCCAATTCCCCCGCCACTGACAAAGACACCGACACCAATACTGCCAACCACACAGACACCGCCAACCCACTCAAAGCAGAACTAACCCAACTCGCCCTCCACATCATCAAAGAATGCCCGCGTCTCCGTCTGCAAGGCCTCATGACCATCGGCTCGCTCACCGAGTCGCTCACCGCCACCGCGACGGAGCGCAATCGGGACTTTGAGACGTTGAAGCAGACGCGGGATGTCCTTCAACAGGTTCTAGAGAGAGAATTGCCGGGATCAGATGAGAGTGAGGATGGGAGTG
Organism: Phlebia tremellosa; assembly: GCA_011032875.1. NCBI lineage: Eukaryota > Fungi > Basidiomycota > Agaricomycetes > Polyporales > Meruliaceae > Phlebia > Phlebia tremellosa. Next base: position 7,902 of record JAAIFI010000574.1, on the reverse strand, counting down.
GGAACGGGAAGAAGTACGAGTGGGGCGTCGAGGGGAGGCTGTTGTTGAGTATGGGCATGTCGAGCGATTTCGAGGCTGCGTTGAAGGCGGGGGGTGATATCGTTAGGGTGGGCACGGGTATATTTGGGGCGAGGCCGAAGAAGGGGGAGACACCAGCTAGTTAAAACGCAAATAACATACTAGGGTATATATGTATCATATGTGAGTGTGTATATGTATGTACATCACTTCCGCTCCAAAATCGCGAGTTGCTCGCTCTTAACCAGCCTCACAGCCTCCCACGGCCGCTTCGACAGCGTCTCCTTGCTGAAATCGCGCTCCAGCCCCTCGAACGCAGTGACCACCCCCGTGAGGCGCCAATGATTCTTCGGAAACCCCGTCGCGTCGAACGCGTTGGCGTTCCGCGCACCGTTGCCGTTGCCGTTGTATGATTCGGAGGCGGAGTAGGAGTGGGAGAGCTCGGCGATGACGTGCGTGACAGAGCGCGAGGCGGTGAGCGCGGTGGGCGTGAGGTGTTCTGTCTTGTTGTATGTCCAGTGGGAGGAAGAGGGAGGGGGGAGGTAGGGGAGGTAGGGCGGCGCGTGGGTTTGGAGGAAGAGGGAGGCTCCGGTTTGCGCGGCGAGGTTCGAGATGTGGACGTGCACTACAAGACGCATCATAAGCTTATGAGTTTGATACTGGAACCAGAACGAGATGTGTGCACATACCGTTTTCGCGTGCGTGATACATGTCGTTGAAACGCTGCAGTGCGACTCCGCCTGGATAGTTGGCCGCTGACATTGCGGTGGAGAGGGCTGTTGCGAGACAGTTGGCGGCGAGGAGGCCGACTACGGTCAGGAAGTATAATCGGCCTAGCAGTCTATTTTTTCTGCGAGTTATACTACGGGAATAGTGAACACCAACACGAGAAAGAGGAGATAGCAAGAACTCACAGCCATGCAGATCCTCTAGCAGCCGCTATATTGAACACGGGCACCACGTAGATGATAAATCGAGACTCCTTGTGCCCCAGCGCGCTCATGAGGAGTATGAACGTGATCGCAGGCCATAGGAGAGAGCGGATACGGTGGTCTACGACCGCACCTACGATGGACAGCGCTGAGGACGAGAGCAGGAGCTTGGGCAGGTATGATGTGAAGTATGTGTGGAACGGTGAGACCTAATGCATGATGACAGTTAGAGAAGAATTTAGATAGAAGGTAGTACTGACACCCCACTCAGAGCTCTTGCCCTGAACCACGTTGAAATAGATACCGTACAACTCGGGCCATATTGGGTATTGCCAGAAGTACGAATCGACCGCCACAGTGAGAGCTGTAAAACACATGAAGATAGCCCAATCGTATCTCGAAAACACAAGCAACTAACCCACTGAAGCCACACCAGCGACCAAACCGACCTTGATCACGTTTTTGAATGTAGTGTATCCGGAGATCAAGGACTGCAATACGAGAGGACCCAAGAACATCACAAGCTCGGCGCGGAAAACGACACTTGCGAACGTCAAAAGTGCGATGGCGATGTGGACCTTTCTTGGCGAAGGTCGGAGTGCGTTCGGTGCTCTGTCATATAAGCAGTATAGGGCGATATTTACTACAGAGCACTGCTGTGTTACTGTTTTGTCTTTATGATCAGTGATCGGACTGGACGTCACATACCTGGGAGGAGAGCGAACATGTTTGGTAGCGTCCGACTCATCCAAAATGGCAAGTGAAACTGCGTGCATGTTAATAGGACGAACAATACTCCTGCTGTCCCTCCGTATCGGCGCGACACGGCGCGTCTGAGGAGCCAAAATCCTACGCAATTATAAGTGGCAAGCACAAAGCGGACTATAAACATGCTATTGAGATTCATGCGTGAGCGCCCTAGATAGTCACGGACTCACCTAGTAGTTGCAGGTCAGACTTGTCATTCAAGAAGCCTATGCTCTTCGCAATGGGTATCACCAATTGGGATAGCCACGCCAAGAGGGCACTGCCGACGAATGTCCTCGGAACCGCGCCGGGGAACACAAAATGGTCGTACTGAGAAGTATTCAGAAAGTATTATTGCCATTCTTAAACGTTAATCCTACGTTTGTTAGTGCCTCTACGCTCGTTCCGTACATGAGAATGTCATGAGTGGCATGCAGGTTGAAGCTTTCTTCCACCTTTGTGTACGGGGCGATGTATACATGGAAGCAGCCGGTCGCCAGCAGCACGAGATCAAGAATCCCGCTCATCGCCCGGCCCTAGATGCAATGAAAAACAACGCGCAGCGCGTAGAGATGTTGTAGACTGAGGACAATGAGCGTAAGTACGCTCGTGCCGCGTCGCAGGCGCTTGTCAGTGTACATGCGTTTCTTGGGCGCTTTACGATACGCTGATGTCAAGTTGTCAGAAACGGCGGGGCGGATCGAATTGGGAGCGAACAATAGCACTCTTGTGAACGCTGGTAAGAAGACTTAAGAGCAACCACTACAATGGGTACGCAGCATAACGTAGCAGGGACCTAGCATGCGAGGAATAACCGTGCTGCGAGGACAATTGTAGTCAAGGAAAACGTGTGCGGATTCTGCATCTACTGATCCGTTGGAATAAACTGAATGTTTCCTCTAGTCTAGATATTGCATGACAATCGTCGGACTTTGGATGGAGTACTTTCGTCAACAACCGTAGCTGCGTGTCAACAAGTAGCCCGGACCAGTACTCATTACATTCAAGCGCGTGAGGCTAATTAGGGCCAACAGTCTTATTTGGACGGAAAAAACCCTTCTGGAGGAACAAACGCAAAGGGTAGTACTAGCCCACGATATCTCGTCTGGATCCTTGTGAAAGCCTCCAGTAAGAAAGGAGCATCATATCGATGTACTCACCTCGTAAACGGAGGCAGCAAGTTGGTGAGTCCGGCCCCATCATTAGAATGATGTGCTCGCATGACTGCAGTACTGATGCATATAAAGCAAGCTAATACTACCTGCTATTGGTACGATGTCTGTTTACAACAGCTCGAAGCTGGCTAACTGCTCACGAGAGAACAGAGAGATTGCATTGACGAGCGCCACTCTACCGTCCCGTACAATCTAATGGGACCCACAACGACAAACTGTCGAGTTTGGCGTGCGTGTCTTTGCTTTATCGATTTATTCGCGTGATGCACGTTCCAAAATACAAGGTCTCTAGGACATTCACCGCCTCCACTCCGAGATATAAAGCTGCACGCCTGCAGCCACTCCTGCCACCTCACCCGCTGAACCTGTCTGCTACTGGTGCGTGTTACACGCGATATACGCGGTCTATCCTGATACTGACGACGATTTGTAAGGCCATGAGTGCTCTTACCACTCGTTTTCCTGTCGATATGTTGGCGGAAGAAACCCCAGCTCAAGCTGTTCACCGTCCAAAGCCTCCAGACCCGGCGTCTCACGAGGAACGACGTTGGGAACACCCAAATCTCATATCGCAAGCACTGTTGACCGTGCCTGAACCGGTTGGACCAACAAACCTCGAAACTTCCAGAGCGCAGTGCCGCTTAATCGCGAGGCACATCGACAAACTCCAGAACATAAAGGACCAACTGGAACCACATGTCAGCGAAGCGGTCTCGGGGGAGCTGTGTGCGCGGCGGTTTTGTCGGGAGCTGGTATCCTGGCGGGCCTTCTCGTTCGACGCCCTCCCTGTGGAGATCCTCATCATGATTTTCAAATGTGTCATGGATCCTCCTTATACCTACGATGGTCCGAACCAGCAACGCACCACGCTCACCATGGTGTGCAGCTTTTGGCGGCAGGTGGTAATCCAAGACCAATCGTTCTGGTGTGATTTGTGGTTCACAGGATATCCTCCGTGGAGACCTGCGTTCCTGGCAATGGAGAGAGCAGGCGGAAAACCCCTCCATGTTCGCATTCAGGATCCGCTGCGGCGTCTGACAGACGTGGTGGACCCCCCGAAGCTCAGTGCTGCAAACATTGAATGGTTGGTGGATAGAATACTCCCCAAGTTCTCGCAGATCACCACGTTTTCCGTCGTGTTACACAGACAGGATACCATGCGGGCTGTGTTGCAGCGTCTCTCTCTGGTTAGTGCGCCAAATCTCATCATCGTCGATATGGTTCTCGGGTCGCTTCAGGCACCTGGTACAGCTCAACCCCTTCCGCCATTATTCAACGGAGAATACCCCAAGCTAACCCGCCTCCTCCTGAGCGGTGTTTGCTGGGACTGGGACTCAATTCGGGGTTCAGAGTTGACCTCTATGGATTTACGCTATCTTGGAACCGGCGCACCGTCTGTAACGGCGTTCCGCCAGATGTTGCGTGGTTGTCCTCAACTCCGCCGTTTGGTCATCGACCGCGCTGCCCCGCTCCATGTCCCGCAGGCAAGCACCCCTGACTCCATCGTTGTCCTCCCGAACTTGAGGGAACTTCTCGTGGCACACGTTACCGCGTTTGAGGCGTACTATCTCTTGTTCCAGTTCGACGCTCCTAACCTCCAGGCTCTAGTCTTGTCGACTCTGGAGAATGAGTGCACGGGGATTTTCTGGTTATTTGGACAGTCTCGACGCTATCCCCTGCTGGAGGACCTCAGTCTATCCTGCTTGTCCCTAAGCACGGAAGAAGTGACAAAGAGGTTGTTGGTGCAGTGGTTCGACGGGCTGCATAAATTACGGTCGCTCAAGCTAGCTAGGATGCACTCTCCGGTCCTGGACGCGCTGGTCACAGATCCACGCCAGTATGACAGGGAGGAGGACGGGGCAGACACACCTCGTGAAGTCTTGTGCCCCAAGCTGCAGGCGATCTATCTTGACATGCAAGATATCGAATTGACTGTTCCGTTCCTGAAACGACGCGCCGAGCTGGGTGTTCCATTCAAGAGGCCCTTCATCTCTCGCCGGTTCTACGACATGCTCAATGCCGATTTTAGGAAGAAGTTGGGAGAGGCAATCCCAGGACCGTGGTACATAAATGACATGAGAAGGGGGGTAATTACTGCGGCGGAGCATGAGGAAGCGATGCGGTTTTGAGATGTGGCGGACAGCTGTGAACCCAACCTAAGGGGTACAAGATCTACTGGATGGATTTTTATGTTTCTATGATATGCTTAGTTATGCTGCATGTATTGTATAACATGTTATGCGCCAAGGAGTGTGCCAAAAACTTTAAACACGTCTATGGACTCGGGAGTCCATGCTTTGAACAGGTCACGCGACCGTGGCGCGTATTTCACGTGGCACGCCCGCGTTGTTGTATGGTGTATACGCGTCCCCGCCTCATCTCCGCTCAGCTCCGTATAGTTTAGTCGGAATTCCTGCACATTTAATGTTCGTCCTTCAAGCGCTTTGATACCCTCAGACCATCACCACCACTTCGCATCTCCAAGGACTTTGCTTTCTTCGCTCTTTTCTCTGTGCTTTCGTCGTTCAAAATGGCACCGCCAGACCTGATGGCACAAACCCTCTCGCGCCCCCGCCGTTCGACCACCGCGGCAGCTTTGAATTCAAAGCCATTGATTCCGTTCTCTAACAGAAGACGTTTGATGCCGGACCAAATACAGGCACTGCAGGATCTGTACGAGCTCAAGTCACATCCGACAAAAGAAGACCGCTCCCTCCTTGCTGATGAGCTCAATCTGTGAGTCTACCACGTCAACACCATATGTATGCGCTCTAACGAACCAATATAACACTGTGACATGTCAGCGATATAAAGGCGGTCAATGTATGGTACCAGAATAAGCGACGTAGCATGAAGAAGAAATCGCTGGCATGGACCAAGGCGTCGTTGGAGAACCAACTCGTCCATGCCGCCCCGTCCCATCCGCAACTGAGTCGAGCGGCACGTACCTGTTCCTTGGATGCAATTGTTTCGTCGCGAGAGATCAGAGATACCCCCGATAGGACATACAAGCATACCCCTAGCAGCTCGTCACGACGGCCGCTTACGACACGGCGACCCCGTAACATATATGACCAGACTCTCGCACAACCTGAGCAGCGGGCACCCTCTCCGGGACCAAGCACATATAGTGGGGGGCGGGACGCGGAGATCTGGGAACACATACCGTCCTCGCCACTGTTGCCACCCTCGTCGCCTAGCGATGATGTCGCTCGCTTCGCCGGCTTTCCACAGTGCTCCAAGGTCATGCGCTCGTTGGAGTGGGCGTGCGCGAAGGATAGGATGAATATACGGAAGCGCTCATGTCTGGCGGAGGAGAGGGAGGTGCTTCGGGTGTTGGAGGCAGATGTGCCAGGACTATGCCTCGACGCTCCAGAAGGGGTGGATACGGACGCAGAAGCGGATGAGGCCATTACGCCAGATACCAGTTTAACGATGGAGACGTGCCCGGAGGACGGGTCCAAGCATGGCAATGCTAAGGCTCGTCATGAAGGAGAGGTAGCGGAGGATGTCCCAGCGGAGGACGTGGAGGCCGCCATAGCGTTGCTTGGCTTCAGCGTGCATCAGCAGCCGTAAAACCCTCATACAGCACTGTTTTTCTCTCTATCGCGAAACCCTCACCCATCGCACATCATGCACGCTGTTCATGTTTGTACTCACGGACCCCGTATTTGCTTTGATCGAATCGTTCCGCATCCCGCATACCACGTTGTTTAATCTCCTCGCATTACTTCCTGCACTTCGCAATCGCATGTACATATTCAATCAGCACTGGGTCTTGAACGTCAATAGTCGAACTGTTATGCATCTAATCGTACTGCTACTTGCTGTCGAGTGATGATGTACATCACTTTATGGGTGGCGTAGTGCATGGTAACAATAGTATCGTGGTAAAGCTACAAGCATCTCAAAGTTTTTAAGCAGTTGTTACATCCGGGTATGAAGTATCAAAAGAAGTCCCAAAAGATAGAATGATGAGGTCCACTAAGCTGACAGCACTATTCACTGCGCTAGGGCAGATGTCTCGTGCTCTTCGCGTCCATCAACCCAACTCGTACAATTGACACAGCGACGAGCCTACGCATAGCATGTGAGTTCAAGAGCAGTAAGTCGTGAACAAATGCATGCTGATGCGCACCTTCTCAGATATAGACTTCCTGCAATAAGGACACTTCACAGTGTTCTTGATGATGGAGTCTCTGGACAACAAGCCGTAAAGCTGTGCGAGACCATACAATACGAAGCCAAGACACATAAACGTGAGCGTCTTGTCGAGGAAGACGCTGGTAGTGTGCCCCATGAGTAACCCGCATATCTGTCATATGATACTTCAAACTCACCCGTAGGCCATTGTGACCGCACCGTCTTCCGCAGCTTGCTGCAAAGTGTTGTATCCTTCGTCGCCGTGTGGCCCTTTGCGCAAAATCCAAAACTTTTCAGGAAGATTGCGATGCGACATGAACGGCAGGAGGGAAATTGGGGGGAGTAGGATATCTGAGACGAGCGAGTTCACGACTGCTGTGAAAGAGGTCGCGATACTGTTGAAATAGTGTCAATCACGGATTACAGACGCAATCGTACGGGGGTAGACTCACATGAGACCTAGAGCGACCTCGAGGACATTGTCTCGTCCCAAGAAATCTGCATCATGGGAAGCGGGGTCAGAACAGGCTTCGAGAGCACGAGCATCGAGCCGCCGTTCGCCGAGCACAACAATCCCAAGGGTATCGTCGTCGTCAATCTTTATCGCTACCCGGTACTCACCTATGAAATTACACCATACTGAATGCACGCGACGGATTACTCCATCGGTATGCATGAGGAGGCGGTCTTGACTGCTTTCTCTGTCAAAAGCCATGGTAGTAGTTCGTAACTAAAACCTTTGAAGGACGCTATGAATGTTCTTGGAATGAGTAAGTTGTGGGAGAGAACAACGAATGTCGAGTTCAATCACCTTGCATTCTTGATACCGTTGGCCACTTTTGGGCCACTTGTATGGTTGGCCGGATGTCCACGGCTCATTCGCACTT
>JAAIFI010000573.1:0-11186 GCA_011032875.1 Phlebia tremellosa | reverse complement strand
GACGGAGAGAACGAAATTGTCCCGCCGTGAAAGGTACATAGACCTGTTGCGGGCCGGGTCAAATAGAGAATGTCGCTATTAGAGCACTAGGCGGGCCATTTCGAAACAGGTTATTATCACGATGCTTCCAGAGACCTCGGTCTACGCAGAAGCAGTCATGGTGGTGCCTCATGATAAATGGAGAGAGGCTAATGTCTGCTCAGGCTTCCGTGAGCTGGGTGAACGACTGTATATGATGCACCTGTCGGTCATATCAGAGCGTGTTGAGCAGAGGAAAGGGTGACTACTCCACGTGAGACCAATATTCCTCGTGCTTTATGCACCAAACACGTATCGCAGTCAGTGCTTCGCATTGAACGTTAGTCTGCGGTGGCCAGTGACCGGTGACTTTTCAAGCGGCGGCACGGTTTCAAAGCTGCCTACACATCGTGGTTTCCAGCGCGATAAATAAGCAATCTACCCGCATCACTAGCAAGACCAACGTACCGGATTCTCGATCCACTAAGTACCACTAGCGAGGAACCCAGCTCTAGATCTGAGAAATACACTTGTGCTCCACATCTTTCAGAATAGCGGCGACATCGAGGAAGTGTGGTGTGGTGTAGCGGTCCACCGCGAGATACAATCGCCGCGGCCTACGCTTTCACCTGGAAGCATTTGCACGTCGTTCCGCGAGGACAATGTGCTGAGTAGATACCGCGAACGAAGGACACGTTGTCCAATGAGGCGAACCTAGACGCCGAAACATCGCTTTGAAGGGTTAGGAACTTGTGTTGAGGCATCGATTCAGGATAATTCATAGAGTCATTAAGCTTCCAGGCAGCAACTACGAAATCTATGGTTGTAGTACAAGATGAGAGCGTGGAAGAGCAGACGTAGACGATACCAGCGCATGGAAGAGATGTGCTACCAAGAGCGAGTGGTCGTCGACTGAGAGCGGCGCGTGTCCTTATGTGAGACGTACACGAGATGGAAAGTGCAGTTTTCTAGAGGAAGAGCCCAGCATCATAATAGGCAGAGAGAACGTATGCGACGTGTCCTGGCAGCATAGATCTCGTAAGAAGTGGTGGCAGCTACCCACAAAAGCTGAACGAGGTGGAGGAAGCGGATCGGATCTCCAGCGACGGTGGCCTAGGACAAGATGAGCGGACACGCACGCGCAAGCAGTCGGGGGCCCTAGAGCATCGGCAAGAGGTGGAGAAAGTGAGTACTGCTGCGATGGTATACCGTGACAGTCGCAGTAAGAAGCCATCTGGCAACAGATCTCGAGGTGGTTGCTTCTGGGATCGAAGGACTGCGCCATGGTGTCGTCGCCGATCCTTCGATCAGGCACCTCGATCTAGCCCTCGCTCAGATCCTGGCCTGTGCCTGTGCTTCAACCCTCTCCGACCTCCAACGCGAACCTCTGCGATCAGGCGGTGTCCGCACAGCTCAGCACGGGACTGCTCGAGATCGACGACAAGGATTCCTGTAGTTGCACGTTGACTGACTGCAGGTTTACAGTCGTCAATATCCGAGTGCATCCATCTCAAAGCTTGTGGCCTGAAACCCAGCAAACTCGTTCTTGTCCGATGTAATTCTGACGTTGAGCTCATCTGTCAGTCTCTGTCGGATTCTATCATTGTATTCCTGGAGTCGAGTCTCTATATAGCAACGTGGCCGACGAGTCCTGCGATAGATCTGCAATACCAAGCGTTGAGATCTGCAATCAATAACTAGATAAATATGTCACTGCGAGCACTCACCATGCCCAGCCTCTCCAAAACCCGCATGCACGATAACAGGTACTCTTTCATGCGTGCAAACACCCACTCCCCGCTAACTGCACCTGCCAGATGCCTAGCACATCACATTCGCGTGTCTCCGCGTATCGTTGCTACAGCAGCGTAGCGAGCTCGTCATCCGCACGTCGAAACCCAGCATGTCCTGAGACCAGCCGCACGCGCATTTTCCCAGTGTATCCAGTGCTGAAAGGTTGGATCCTGTGTGAGATCACGCGAGCGGAGGTATTAGCGACGGCCTGGAGAAGAGGGTCAGAGGGAGTAAAACGAACCTTGTGGTGGGATCAATATTTTGTCATAGAACCGGCGAGATCATCTGAGGTCTTCAGCCCCACTGGACGAAGAAGGCCACGGCTCACGGGCCACAAACGCTGTAGCAGAACAACGTATATGGGAGACTCAGCAGAGAAACTCAGGAGATGGACTCACCATACAGGAGTCGGGGCAGGCCTGCCGGAATGAGTGTGAATGTGTATATTTAACGCAGCTTGTTCGCAGCGTATTGCTTGCTACTTGATTGTAACGACACCCTTGGCCTCGATGCAAACGCGGACGGATGTCACATCTCATCTGCAGAAGATGTGTCAGCAATTGAAGTGACATCGAGATTCCAATATACGCACGTAGAATACACGCAACTCGTCAAGTCCTCTGTTGTTGGTTCCGGCACCGGTGAGTGGTTCACGTTCGTTACGAAGTCCCACGAATGTCTGACGACGAATGGTACTTTCAGGAAGCTAAATTCTCCCCAAAAGAGTGACTTGCGGAAGCGACTTTCAGCCCAGTAGTCGTTCACGTCGGCTTAAGACCTTGGTGTGTTCGGCGGTGGTCACGGTCGACAGTCCATGCGGAGGCTGTAGCGGGGAGAGACGAAGTTGCAGGAGGAACACCGAGACAGAAATGCGCGGTGAGTAGATACGGTGAGGCCTAAGGGTGGAGCATTGGGACGCGAGAGTCGAGCCAAGCAAGATGGAAGAGAGGGACGAAGACGCTCGTTGTGGGGATACGGTTGTCGGGGATATCCACATCGGGCAAGCGTCGGCCCGCCACATGAGAAGACGCTTGAGCCGATCCCGATCTGGCTCTCTTCTGCTTTACACCCAACCAGTACTAGTAGATAGTTCTGTGCCTTTGTTTTCCTGCCCTTCTTGCAGCGACTCCGACTGAGTTCTTGAACCGTCACGCGTGTTGCCCTGCCGGAGTCTGAGGCGGACCACTTTGACATCACGTCCGTCGACGCGTCGATGCGTGCATCCCGTGCCACCTCTCTGGTGTCGGTAAGTCGTCACATCAACTTGACTCTCGCTCTCCAAGCTCATGTCACTAGTAGTACTGCCATGACCGTCATGCTCCATACTCCGATATCAATCTGTGCACGGCAACACTCCTCGAAAGCTTGTTTCATAACTCAAGTGCGTACACTGCCCCAAGGTACTACTGGTCGCATCGCGTCCCTCTGAATCCAACACCGGCTACTTCATTAACCTCGGTCCTCGCGCTTGCACGCACGCTGTCTCCTAGAGATGCATATCTGACAGTCTTAGGGCCGGCAGGTCGGCGCTCTCCTATGCTTTCCTGTTTACCGTCGCTTGAAAGGCCATGTCGACGCCAATAGCAGTACGCTCAGTTGCCCAAGATTATCTATCTAAAGCCCTGTCCTAGTGCGGCTCATGTATTCTACTTTTTCGACGTTTTCACGCGTCATAGGTACGTAGTCGCTTTTGGTTCATTCGTATTTCCGATATTCTTACCGATCTAAATTCCCTCTCCTCGCAGCCTTCTGCTGCGCTGTGCGCTAGCTTCGAAGCTTGGTAGCCAGGCCGAGCGTATGTATGAACCGTCGTGTACGTGTCCTCCACTAAAGCGCAGATTGTCGCCGTTGGTACGAATTTCTACAGTACGCCTCAAGGTACCCTGTCGTACCCAACGCGCTGTGGAGGCATCAGGTCATCAATAGCGTCGGAGAAACCGTGCACGGCACAACCTCGAAGGCCGTCAACACACCGTGGAAGAACTCGCATAGCTCGGGCGCTGTAGACTGCAAGATTATGCCTTTGTCCACCGACGCCGCTAGAGCCTTCAGCATGCTCACGTCTGTCGTCAACGGCAAGCTTTCCGCCTCCGTCAATCTTCGGAGCCTCCACATTGAACACCAGTTTCTTTTTTGCGGACGGAATACACGAGAGGGCCGTGGTAATTCAAAGACGAGCGTTGAATCTAGACCGAGAGGTCTTGGTTAGCGAAGGAAACATAGCATGAAAGGCGAAGACTGGTGAATATCATTGATGGTGAATCCGTATATCTGCCCGTGTTTGGCGGCGCTGGCATCGATATTGTGGACTCAAAGCACTGCAAGGCGTCGAACATGCACATCTCATAATTTGAGGTTCGTGAATGACCTCAGCCGCCCATTCGACTCTCGCTGACGCGGTGTCCCCAGATATCTTTTAGAATCTACCATGAACGACTGTCAGCTATCCGCGTCCGCAGCGCCATACCACATCATTCTCTCAATCGCGCAGAGTGGCCTTCCCGGGCCACTGTATAACATCGATTGCTGTTTCTTCATGAGATTGACGCTTGCTGGCTTATCCTGCAAGGGGACAACCATGATTCCCACACCATTCATATCGAATGCGCGCCACGGCACTGCATACTAAATCGCCCCCGACGCTCGCCCCTCGGTTCGTATGATTGGTCTACATCAAGTCCTTGACAAAAGCTTACGCCTTGTCGTTTCGTTTATGGTGATTTGAATATGCATCGCCCTGTCCCGCGTTCTACTCACGCATCGCTTCGTTGTCTCTATGTTGCGCTAATGATATATCGTCCGCTCTACTTGTACCACTTCCAACTGCAACAGACCTTAAGACTTCAAATAACACTCCCAAAACTGCCGCAGGGTCGGGGTGAGGACTCAGAACGGAGCTTGAGCTTGACCGGGGAGCGGTGGTCGTCCTTTCTCGCACGGCCCACTTCAAACAGTACTGTCTGCTAGAGCACACGCAAAGAAGTCTTGAGGTGCGAACCTTTTACATTCTCGGTGTACAGTTGATTTACGAACCTTGAAGCTTCATCAATCCTATAGCGCTGTGATTGGGCTACTGCACTAGACTTTCTCCCCCCATTCTTCCAGCGCGGATCGATGGCCTGCTGACCGTCGAATACGGCCTTCCCAGCGTGCGCCTGTTCAACCTGAAGCTTCGTATTGAACCGTATTCCGCAGCTTCGCGATGTGGATCAGACGCCGAGCTGCACAGATTCTACCTGAGGCCAGTGTTGGGTATTGGACGCAGGAGTCTCCAAATGAAGCGGTTAGTCAGGCAGTCAGGCTGCGCTGCAAAGATAGTACGGTAAGTCCCTGCCTTTGAATGCTTCACATAAGGGACTGAGACTGCAATAGATGGAAGATGAGCCTCACAAGAGCCTTATCACACGTGTATGTTGTCAACAACATCTGGCGTGGTATCAATCACCACACCCATGAGTGCCCAAATCGATACTTACCGAGCATGTATCACAGCAGGCCGCCCCTACGCTGCACCCATGGCTCACTCCGATTTGTTTGCCGCATTCCTGGACCTGACCGGACAGAGCTTTTCTCAATATTTACCAAGTACCAAGCCAGAGGGTAGCACGTCGTCGACCAGTGGTTCAGAGTACATCACTTCGGATGCATGGAACGCTACACGGCTGCAATTACGAACTACGGACAACGTGTACTTAGCATTCTTTGCTCCTAGCCGCCCGAACCATTGTCAGGAATGACAGGTCGGGACTTCTATGAGGGAAGCTCCTAACTTTGTGCTATTTCTATCGGCCATCCGTGTTGCCCTTATCGTCCGCCCACCTTCCCCCCACATCACACAACCCGAACTCCCGTCATCGTCGACACTGACTGCTCCCTTGAACTGCAATGCCGAGAGGTCTGATGCCGCGCGGCTCTCGTTCAACCGCGTACGTGTCAAGAAAACAGTGTCACTTCGTGGGTGCCGATTTAACATTCATGCTCACAGGCCGTCGTCGAATCAAGATGCGGATACAATCGAGCTGCACGTTACAGGTGAGTGTCTCATTTCTGTGCGGCCATACACGCTTAACGTGCCTTTCTAGTTCACTCTGCATCCATAAGGTCTGGGTCAGATCTCCACAGAGGTACAGCTCCAAAGTGCTACGTCACCATCACTGTGGGCAGTCGATGCGAGAAGACGCACGTCGCTAAGCCAAGCCATGCTCCGACGTGGGATCTTGACTTTATCTTGTGAGTAAATGTTTTTACCACTAGTTCCTAGTGACTCACATATCCTAAAGCATTGTACCCCGTGTCCAAATTACGGAGGTTTCAGTCGAACTCTTCGCAGAGCGCCTCTTGCGCCGAAACAAGTCGCTGGAAAGGTTCCCAAACATCTTATACAACCGCAATCGTACGTACCATTTTTTTTCAATTTAGTGTTAGATCTGATTCCTGTTGTACAGAATCTTTTGCGGAGCCCCGCGAAATCACAGGTCCATCGGGAGCCGTTCTCAGAATTACAGTCAGAGCCATAGAACATGGAGCGGGTGCTCGGATGCTCGTGGAGAGAACAGCAGCTGCAATAGCTACCCCTACCAATGTGCCTGACTTGGATCAGACGGTGACATCTGGTCAATCGGCATTGGAAGATGCTGAAGCTACTGTGGACGTTTGGAAACCGCTGCTCGATAAGATCGACAAGTTTTCCGAAATAATGATTGAAATATCTAAAGTAATGGATGTGGTGTCAGAAGTGCGCTTATTTGTCGTTACGCCCTTCTCGCATCCATTGACCTTACATTTAGGTTCATCCTTACGCGAAAGCGGCCTGGTGGGTCCTTTCTGGTGCATATAAGGTGTGTCTTTCTTCTTTGCTGTGGACATTAAGCGAATTACCGTATCTTCAGATCTATCAAAAACAGAGGGCGCTAGATGTGGACGTTTGTACGCTCCTCAGCTCTTTGAACTCTCTCTTCGACATTGTAGACGATCTAGAAGCACGCAAGGGCAATCCGGGAGAATTGTATGATCAAAACGACCTGTTGTTGCGTATCGCGAAGCAGACTATAGAATGTTGCTACTTTGTGCGTAGCTATATGACTCCTGGCTTCGGTACGCTCCGTCCATCATATCTATCCCGCTTTGTTGATTCTGACGATTGCTGGATAACAGTAGAGAGGATGGCAAAGGCCGTACTCGGTAAGGTCCCCGAGCAGCTCAAGAAACTCAACGGGGCCATTAGGATGTTAAAAGAAGAATATGATACAGGCAAAGCCCAGAATACGAATATCGTCGTTATTCGTACGTTCATGGCCGTAGAGAATCTGAGTAAGTGTCTAGAGAATGCTGTGGCAGTACTCTTGACCCCCACATAATTTACACTCAAAATTGCCTAACCCAGATGATGTTGTTGTATTGGAGCAAATGGAGTACGACAAGCACGCGAGCATGGGTTCGAGCAAGGGATGTCTCCCGGGTACGCGCATCACGATGTTAGACACGATGTCATCATGGATAGATTCGGACGACCCTGACACCCCCTGCGTGGCAGTGCTTCTGGGAGGCGCCGGCATGGGCAAGTCCTCAATCATTCACTCGGTGGCCCATCGGTTCAAGGGACTCGGACGATTGGCCGCATCCTTCGTATTCGACCGATCCCAGAAGGATCGTGGTGCTGCGTCGTTATTTCCGACCGTCGCCCGTCATTTCGCTGACATGGACGATGCCATGAAAGCGGCACTGATATCCACAATCGAGAACGATACACAATTGCGCACGAGCAAGGATCTCAAGGATCAGTTCGAATACCTCATTCTCCGTCCATTCCAATCCCTTGCCTATTCCGGGCCTCTTCTCATCGCCATTGACGCATTGGACGAGTGCTCAGGTGATCTTGAACAGCTCATTGAGTTTCTGTTCCACAGATCACAGGACCTTCCTCCGAATATCCGTATCCTTGTTACTTCACGCCCTGAACGCCCCATTCTGGATTCAATCTGGCCCGATGGGCAGCCTCCCGTAGGCGCCGTTTCAAAAGGCGTTCTACGCTTCGATCTTTCTTCCATTGAATCCACAAAATCAGATATCTCCTTCTACATCGAGAGTCGTCTTGAGAAAAAGCCGATGCGTCTTTTTCCCGAGTCACCAGAGCAGCGAAGAGGTGCAGCAATCGCACTGGCTGAGAAAAGTGCACCATCTTTCCAATTCGCCGCTGTCGCATGCAGCACGATTATATCACAACCCAAGGCGACAGCCGTAAAAGCAGAGGACCGTTACAATAGCATTCTGAACCTAGGCGGAGTTGGCGAGAAAGGTCTTCTCGACCCTCTCTATCAACAGGTGCTACGTCAGGCATTGATGGGGGCAGATGGTGAAGTTTCACCGGAAGATATGGAGACATTCAAGCTCCTGATGGCAATCATGCTGAATCTGATTGACCCACTCCCGCTGTGTGCTTACCAGGATATTCTGTTGGACACCAGCCAGGATGCATCAGGTATACTGAGGTACCTTGGGTCTGTGCTTGAAGGGGTTGGTCGTGAAGACTGGCCCATTCGACCAGCCCATACTTCCTTCCGCGATTTCCTTATTGTGGAGTCTCGCAGCGGCGTGTTCTTCGTTGACCCCTCTGGATCTTCCCAGGCTCGTGCTCATGCACGCATGGCGCACGCGGCGCTAGTACTCATGCGTCGTGGCGAGTTCCAACTCGTCGAGGATAGCGATCCTGAAGCTGTCGTGGATATTCCCACCGCAAATTACCGTTACTCCTGGTTGCATTGGGCGACACATCTATCGGCCGCAGAGAGGTCACCAGAGCTTCTCAATGACCTCGGGGCATTCGCCGAGAAGGATCTTTTACCTTGGATTGAGGCGCTGGCCCGCATACACCGATTGGGTCCTGCTCGGAATGCTCTGTTTCAATCCTGCGAATGGTATACGGAGGCGGTCAGTTGATATATCTCATCTGTTTTGACATGCATCTCACGGCATAGCAGAAATCTAAGAAACCTGTATCGGACACGTCGGAGATCGCGACCCTTTTGCACGATGCATATAGGCTTATATGCGAATACGCTGATGTGATACACGAAGATCCGTCGCGATTGTCCTCCATAGTGATTTTCACGCCTTCCGACATCCTCATACAGCGGTATTGTGCCTCTATGACTGCTCGCGTCCTTACAATACGCGAATGGAGTAGGAGCCTCGTTCTGGAGAGCCATCATGGGGTTGAATGTGTGCGGTTCTCTCCTGATGGCCATTACATCGTATCTGGAGGGCGAAACGGAACACTTCAAACATGGGATGCTGCCTCTGGGGCTTCGCTCAAGGCTATGAGGATCGGCGGGAACAGGGTGCCAGTGACAAGTCTCTCATGTGTTGCACAACAGAACGAATGGCTGGTCGTGTCCGGCTATGATGATGGTACCATTCATGTCTGGAACGCACTCTCTGGCACCGTCATCCGTACAATGCAAGCGGATAATACAGTCGACGCAGTTGCATATCTACCTGATGGCAAGCGGTTGCTCTCTGTGAACCGTGACAGCAGTAGGCTGGATCTCTGGGACAGCTCTACGGGGTCAAGGGTCAAGTCTATATCCTTGCAGCTCGAAGATAGATCTTACCTCTCCATCAGGAAGCCAGTATTTTCTGCCGATGGCGCCATGGTTTTCACCGCATACTGGGGCACCAGTCTCCGTATCTGGGACACCTGCAGTGGTGCGGTGCTCCAAAAGCTTTCAGGTCATAGTAGCGGGGTCGTAGATGCAGTGTTCACCGTGGACGGGAAGCGCGTCATCTCGAGTGGAGAGGACTCGACCGTGCGCGCATGGAGCGTGGGCACAGGAGAGCTTCTGCGCACAATGGAGGGGCACAGTGAGTGGTCCATGACCGCAGTTGCTGTCTCGGCCATTCACATTGCGTCTGCCGATTGGCACAAAGTCGTCTTCATTTGGAGCGTTGACTCGTATGATCTACTCACCACGATCAGTCCACACCATCCCACCTGGATCAACTCGCTTAACTTTTCCCCCGATGGCACGCAGCTCGCCTCTGGTTCAAAGGATGACATTGTGCGCGTTTGGGCTCCCTCGGTAACAGCACCGCACGCCCACATCGCTAAGGTTATTTGTGTCGTCTTCTCAGCTGACGGCGAGCTGATCGCCACAAGATCGAGGGACTCAACCATCATAATCTGGGAGGCGAGGACCGGGAA
This sequence comes from Phlebia tremellosa, assembly GCA_011032875.1. NCBI lineage: Eukaryota > Fungi > Basidiomycota > Agaricomycetes > Polyporales > Meruliaceae > Phlebia > Phlebia tremellosa. The sequence goes on along the minus strand of JAAIFI010000573.1, from coordinate 1,174 downwards.
GCTTGTCCGCAAGCTTGAAGGGCACACAAGCCATGTCAAAACTGTTGCGTTCTCACCAGACCGACAGCGACTCGTATCCGTCGGAGATGGCCGCCTGGTCCGCGTGTGGAACATCAAGACAGGCGAGTTGATGCAGAGCTTGAGCGGACACACAAAAGCGATCTGGACCTTGGCGTTATCTCGCGATGGAGAGATGGCCGCCACAGGATCGAAGGACAAGACCATCAGACTCTGGGAGATGACGGCCGGAAACTTGGAGCACATTCGAACACTCAAAGCACGCTTCTACATTAGTACTCTCGCGTTCTCACCGGATCGGCAGCGACTTGTATCTGGAGGCTCTGGGGGCATTTCCGTCTGGGATGTAGAGACGGGTGGGTTGATACAGGCCCTACACTCATTCGAACGGCGGGTCGAATATGTGACGTGGTCTCCTAATGGGGAGTGGATCTTAGGCTCCCTAGACAGAGATGCAAGGGAGGTATTGATATGGTCTGCCGTTGATTGGCAGCCGGTCTCGACACGGCGCTCCGACTGGACTAGCAAATCTATACACTCGGAAGACGAGTCACCGGAAGAAGAGAGTGCGGCCAAAGAAATGTACCGTTGGGATGGCTTGGATGCGGAGATTTTCTGCGACGAGTCTGCGCGTGAGTGGATCGCACCGCACGCCACGTTTCAGGTCCAAGACGACGGCTGGGTCATCTACCGGCGGTCAAACAAGAAAATCTGCTGGTTGCCTCCACTAAAAAGGCCGTACAATTCCAGCACTGTAGCCAGCTACGGTAGATTCTGCGCTATCGGTGCGGAATCAGGTCAAGTCACCATTCTTAATGTATCCGAAGTCATTGACAGTTCATCATCCACTACCTCCGAGTCGTAGGATCGATATTTCTATACATCGTACATATACATAGTAAATGCACCGTTCCCCGCTTTCTTGTACGAGTATCTCATAGTGTATCTTATCGGTTTCGATCCAAGAGCACGGGATACGAACTTTTTGTCAAGGTCGTCATGAGTCGATATTCTATGTAGCGTACCGCATGAAATTTCGTGTGCTAGCATGAGACCGGGTTATGGAAGGCCTAGTATCATCCTCGTGGCGCAAGAGGTCGAACCTGCAATAGCTTTTCAGAGGTCAGTGAAGATGGAGCGGAGAACACTTGGATAT
>JAAIFI010000572.1:0-11246 GCA_011032875.1 Phlebia tremellosa | reverse complement strand
GGCGTTCTAGTTCTCGTGCGGAGAGTCTGGTGAAGCGACGATCTACGTCCATGGCGTTGGGGTCGCGAGGAGCAAAGGTGTAGTTCTGATGGCTGGGGCATTGGGACGGGGTCGTTATATATATTTGCTTTATCGTTCTCAACGCCCTATCCACGCTTGATGCTCGAGTCTGCCATTCTGCAAGCGTCATGGGTTGTGATTGATGTCCTAGAATCGCGATCTCGATATTCTTATTGAGAGCGTTTCTATATNGATTGATGTCCTAGAATCGCGATCTCGATATTCTTATTGAGAGCGTTTCTATATTCCGAGATGATGGATGCGTCGCTTATTGGTCCCGTTGCTCTGAGACATTCCCGATACAGCTCATTCAGCTTATCTACTGTCTGGATCTCTTTGCTTGATTGTCGGAGAGTCTTGAGCTTAGCCCAGGCATCATCTTTCTCGTGTTCTCTCACAAACTGCTTCTTCATATCCTCCAGGAATTCTGCCCATGAGGGCCATCCTTCTATGATGTATCTTTCGAATTCTAACGCGCACCAATGAGCTGCTTCTCCTTTCGTATACGACATTGCAAGACCGATCTTGTCATCATCATTCGGGTAAAGTTTTTTGTTCCCGATGAGGTATATGGTTACCATTGTTTGCCATGTCTGGAATTCTGACTTTCCTCCTTCATACTCTGTTGGTTTCTTGAACCTTTCTTTGAGTTGGTAGGTTGACACTGATGGGGCGGCTGGTGCGGCTGGAGTCGCCATTGGAGGATTCTGGGGTGGTTGCTGTTCTTCGACTGGCGCTGTGAGTGTTTCTTCGATGATATGTGCGACTTCGTCTACTGGTTCTGTTCTTTCTGTACCGTGGGCGTCAACTTCAATGGGAACTTCCTGGTGGGTGCTGGATCCGGCTGTTTCCAGGATTCTATTTGGGCAGTCGTCTAGTCGGCACCAATGGCTTATGTGGTCGAGGTCGATATAGAACAAGCGTTGTCTTTCTTGGTTCCACTCGTGTCTGAATCCATAACAAACTTCTGTACTCATATGGCACACCGGTCCCTCGGTTGCTAACCCGAGATCAACCCTCGGTGGGATCTAGACTTTGACTAGTTCTAGACCACTGTGTCAAGCAAATCAGGCTCGACGGTCTCACCAAGGCAAGCTGGTCAAAGGCAGACATCAGTTATAGTCTAAGGCACCACTGTGTCAAGCAAATCTTCTTCGTCGGCAGGCCTGCCTGTTCTTCGGCAAGGTATACTATGGCTAAACTATTTATTTCTATGGAAGGCTCGGGGATTACAGACGACACGAGCGTCTGCCTCTCGACCCTCAGTTATACAACCCGCAATTGCCTCTGGACCTCTTTTCCCGTGTCAGGGGCGAGTATCTCTATCAGAGGGAGAGAATTGGCTCTCACTAGACAGTCACTGAAGACCAATCTAGCAAAGTTCGTTATGTATAACTCCTTATGAGTCTGTACGTTGACTTCTGTAAAGCAATGACCACAAGCTAGGTAAGCAAGCTGGTCCAAATGTTACGGTCTCCTGGCCGTAGGTCTTTCCTTCGCTCTGTACGTCGAGCGGTAACCCTAGGTTGTGGTTCTGACGTCACCGATGCTAAGGTGAGTCGAGGCTATAGTGTCACAATGCCAACACTTGGTGGCACACGCAGAGAATAAGACTAGAGAAGATCCTGGTTATTGTCTAGTACGAGTACTATACAAGTGGACCAGCTTGAGGTTGCTACCTCAAGCCGCTGTACTACTGATACTACTAAGTCAACCCTAGCCTAGGGATTACAGTCCATGAGTCATTGGTCCTACGTTATGTACTTTAATGAGTAAGAATGTCACATGATCAGGAATCGGAATATGAGTCAGCAATGAGTAATCTAATCACGTGCCAGTGGGTCACGTGATGCTAATGGGTCATATGATCAGTCTAGACTAAGTCCATGAGTTTGACTCCGGGCGTCAGGGACTCGGTTCGTAACACGTGCCGCACGGCCACTCAATGTCTGGCTTGAAAAGGTCAGTGCACAAACAGATCCTCAATTGGACCTAATAGAGGCGCACTGCACAGCTGCTCAACGTCGAGTCCAAAAAGGTCCTCACACAAAGGAAATCACCATGACTCCCTTTCGCCGTGACAGAGGCGTACGGCACGGCTGCTCAACGTCAGGGCTGAGAAGGTTGATGAGAAGGAGAAACAAAAGTTGCGTGCAGTGAGGGAGAGATCAGAACTCACGCAATGTGTCTAGTTCAAACTGATTGCCACCGTTGTGGTTGGACGTCCTGAAAGGACGCGTTGGTTAGACCAAGTAAGCAGTGATGGAATGTAAAACGCATACAGGACGTGTCGATGGAGATATATGTAGCAGGAAAAGAGGTACCGGGTGCTGTGGCCTGTGGAGGTGATCTGCCGTGCTAGGCAGAAAAGTGACTGTTGCAGAACTGAGCAAGAATGCGAAGGGACAACCAAAATAAGTATGCGTGGTGTCTTTATAAAGGAATGAGGTACTCACGGTGTCTGTCAATGGTCTTGCACACCCTGAGTCGTTGGTGGTGGTCACCGTGGCTGAGAGGACAAAAGAAACCTGGTCACATCAGTTTCTGGCCAATTCGGACAAATAAGTGCAAATTGAGGCAGTTAAATACATGTCATTTAATGTTAACCATAATTAAGCTCAGAAACTACTTGTATGCCAGCAAGTATTCAGTGCTGCGAACACTGCATAGTTGGAAAATCACAGTGAGATGCGTACCCCAGGTGCCAACCCGTGTTATTTGTGTTTGCTCTGTTCGCAGTGCTTATTGTTGGAACACGCTGTTGTCGAGCTCGTCTTTATCAGTCAACAATAATTAGAAAAAGAAACTGATCACACGGCGAGCCCGGCTGTGCTGGGTGTACCATAGATCAGCCCAGCGAGCGGTGGGCACACGATAATGCTCGGCATCTTATACAGTGTAGGGTGCATGTCTGAACCAATATTTGTCTGCTCGAAGTAGTCACTGCGCTGCTTGCCTGACTTTCTCGAAGGAGTGAAAGAGATATTTCTCAGGGCAATGTGGACTGCCTGCAGTCTTCGTCTGCGAGCAGGAAGAGGTTGTGCTTGTTCGATGCGGGTCGCAAGATGACACAGGTGTCTATAAGGGCAGTGCGACTCTAGTGTCAGAGCAAGACATTGTTAAGTACGTATTTGCGGTGAGGTGTGTGTAAACTGGTATGCGTGTCGTCCCCATTCTTCACATCATGGACTCAAGCTGGCTTGAGAGTTGCTATTGACAAGCGGGCTTGTCCATGGGACGGTGATTCGTGCAGAGCGGTGCTCACACGTTATAGCAGATTTAGTGTACGCTGAAGTCTAGGTAGTGGCTCTGAGCTAGAGCCACGCGATAAGCAATGGGAGGAGAGCTTGGCATACAAGAGTGCTGAAAAGTGGCAGGACGTGTAAGTTGGCGGGTCGGCAGGCAGGTGGGTGGTTAGCGGAGTAAAGGCCAGAGGGAGGAAGATATGTAGAGCAGAGTAGTCAAACAGGGAGTGAACAAGAAGGGCTAATGTTGTATGGATAGTAAGTGGGATGTCGGGATCATAGCAGAATTATAATATAGGCAGACTTGCATGAACTTTTCCCTTTACCGATTTCGAGCCTCTCTTACCGTCGCCTATTGATCATGCCCCAGTGCTAACACATTCTACCCACTTTCTGTGCACTACCTTTACTACTGCATGTCGCATCATGCTGCCCCTCCGATGGGCAAGGCAAAAACGAAACAGAGTCAGACATCGGCATATTCTGAATCATGCTAGAGGGAAGCAGAGGCGAGCTCTAGGGAAGGATGGGACACGTGTTGGCAGGAAAATTGGCTGGTCGGAGTGCAGAGATCTACTGAACAGTGGAGGCAAACCACGGTAGCCGGGAGACACCATCGAGAGAAGCTAATTGCAAGGGACGACACGGGGACAGAACGCGCAAACATTGCAGTGTACAGCGCAAGCTCTTGTAGTCGGTCTCGCGCATAGTACGGGCCAAAAGAATGTAGCGTCGAGTGATCATGCCAGAGGATGATGGAGTGTGAGAGAGATACAGGGCAGTTATGACAACTTTGCCCGCACTGTGAGAAAATAGATAGTTGAGAACTAATCTCAAAATTTGTTGAGGGCATGAGAGAACAGGAGCAGAGTGGGTCAGGAAGCATGGTAGGACAGTGGGAGAGCACATGAGCACGATGGCGAACTTGTTATCTCTCATATTTCCTACGCACACTTATTTCAAGGTGCCAATCTCCAATCAGTCTCGGGATTGGTCACATGTATAGTGTGTGCATTGTCTAATGTTCGTCGTTAAATATGATGGAGATACAGTGTACATAGTGTTACGAGGAACTTTCGACTCAGGGTCTCATGTGCCGTGTTGTATACCGCCGCAGGCCATGCCAGCTCTATAGTTAATGCAGTAGGTGGAATCATGAAATCCACTATCTCTAGTGCAATGCACGGGGTGAGCCTTTGATATATTGCTTATCAGTCCAGATGCAAGTCTTGCGACAGGTCCCTGTCGTCTTGTACTGTGTGGAGCGGGTAGCATACGATGGTGAGAACAACAAGTGTGGCTGGCAGTCTCTCGAGGATTAGCATGAGATTGACAGTCACCGCTTGGTTGAGTTTGACAGAGTTGATATCATTTGCTCGGTATAGAGGCAGATAAAGTGTCAAATCGCATGCAATCCTGCATGTTTTGAGGGCACAGAGGTCAGACTGAGGTCCTGTTTGTACTACAGAAGGCTGTCAGTTAAGGAGTAGCACATTAGTCTGTAGGCTTGACGTACTGGGCTCATTGCATATGACATGTACATGTAACTTGTCCAAGTGGTGATCTTGATCTTGCAAGGCATGGACCACTGTCACCAGATCGTTGAACAGGACGTGGCGGAGGTCGAGAATGGAGAGGTTGCAGAACTCTTGCAAGTGAGGCGCAAATGAGATGATATCAATAAGGTTGCCATTGTTTTATAGGATAAGGTGCTCGAGGTTAGTGTTGCCACGACTTGACTTGGCTCGACTCTGACTGACTCTGAGCGTCGGCGACTCGGATCGACTGAACAAGTTGATCCTAGTCCCTCTGAGTGGCCCGGCTTATACGGCTTGTGGTTCAAGTTGGCTTAGTCATGACTCCAGCCCAATTTAGTAGTTATTACAAGTACCTGTGCTACGTGTGCAAGAGGCTATCGACAAATGAGCTTATATCCTCTGGAATACGCCTCTCCTCGAGCATCAAGGATTCAAGCTCCTTTAATTCCTCCTCTTGACCCATTCCCTCAGTAAAATTGAGTCCCCTGCCGCGCTTGACCGAATATTTCAAGATTTGCAGGGCCTCCATCAGTTCTGGGCTAATCTTGTTCCGCCTCGTCGACATGGTCTCTTTACTTGAAGAAAAGACGCGCTCGCATGGAACAGAAGATGCTTGAACAGGGAGAATGTCCATGGCAAGTTTGAACAAGGTTGGATAGCGCAGTCTGCGGTTCTATCACTGGATTGAGCAACAAGTGCATGTTCATCAAAAATGACGTACCTCCCAGTAAGTGAGCGGATCCAAGCTGTCGACCTCATCCATTGGTTCATCAAGATAGGCTCTGAATTCTTCTTCCTCGCTGCGATCACCGTGGCTGATCTTCTTTCGATTGAGCCCAAGCCTATCACGAGCCTCTTGTCCTTGTGGTGCAATTCCAGTGCTTCCGCGAAAAGCTGCCGGGATATTCAAAGGAGTAGCTTCGCTCCTTGATGAATCAATGTGGCGATACTCTTTCAGCTGTACAACTTGTCAGTTACTACACTATATCATGTTCACAATATGTACATACTTCCTTCATGACAAGCTTCTTTACAGAGGCGACATTTTCTGGGGCGTACTCGATGAACCAGTCAAGCTTCTCAGCAGGATTGATTACTAATTGAACTAGAGTAAGCTTTTAGGATACAGTCTATCAAGACATCAAAACGCACTCGTCGCAAGCGTATACACGGGCACTACGCTGATAAGAGTCCGATATTCTTCTAGTTTCTGCAGACCTTCTGCGACAATCGGAGCAGTTTCCACATGTACAGCTTGATGAACTTGCCAACACTGCTTCATCGCCTCAAATGCCGGTAATGTACTGCCAAGAGTCGGCGTCTTTTCAGCGGAAAGGATCTGTTGATAGTCATGTGGAATCTTATTATTACGAAAGATCAGTTACATGCACTAATGACAATAATAAATATCATACCTGCAAGATGGCCTTAAAAGCTTCGAGAGCGGACCATTCACAGTCTTCGAGATAATATTTCTGCAGATCTGTGAAGTCCCGGCTATCCAGAAACGTGTCAATGGCCTATTAAGTTTCAATGCTTAGTTATCATTCAGTGCTGATGAGAACATGACTGAGTAATTACCTCTCGAAGGAATAAGGCACAATCTATCATCAGAAATGTTGAAGACCACCGAGTCTCTACGTCTCGCAGCAATTCAAGCACATTGTACTCAAGTTGTTCAAGAACAGCAGTGAATTGTGCTCGGCGAAGAGATGACGCTTGAATCTGGTAAGCTGCATGAAGATTCAGTAGATGCATGATAATAAAGTACATACTGCTCGGATGAGGGAGCGAAGTGTCGCAATAGGGTCTCGATTGACTGCATCCCAAAAGGACACGGGGGTGCGCCCAGACGGTACATAATCTGGGGCAGCCTGTGCAGCATATTCTAGTTTCGTCATCGCTCCAAGCACTGCTTTGCATGCAAGGTTCACAATATGCGGAAAGCATCTAGAATAACCCGCAGGAGATTATGGCATGCTAACAGGTATACAAGACTATATTGTACCAGATCCGTCTTTCAGCAGCGTGAAACTTGATTCCGCGTTGACAAAGCTCACGCTCGAGTGTACCCATGAATGTTTGATCATTATTTGACGTGTTGTCCATAGTAATGTAACCAATCTACACATAGATTAAATTAGACGTGCAACTCAGATTGAACATACCAATTTCAGAACCGCTCACCTTCTGGGCTATTGCCAGGCAATCAAGTATGTAAAGAAATGCTTGTGCTAAGTGTTCTCCTGTGTGACGACCAGGAACACGCTGAAATCCAATAAGATCAGCACGTAGCGTAAGCCTCTGACGAGGCCCGATAGGTGTGTCTTCTATTTGTGCCTCTATCCAATGTGCCGTAACCGCCATGAACGGAGACAGATTAGGGTCAGACCACATATCCATTGTAAACGAGACTTTTCCGACAGCTTTCTACGGTGCAAACATAGATTAGATATTGACATATTATATACAAAAATTAACTGGGCGGGCCAACTCACTGACATCTAACGCTCTAAGCCTATCAAATGTTCATCAAAGACCTCCTTGATCCTCTTGCGCAACGTCGAACGATGCGGAATGTCTTGATCACGGAGCTCCTCACGCAGCATGAGAAAGAGTGTCCGCAGCTCCTTTGATTCAATTACATTGAGGGCCTGAAAAGGGATTCATCCAGTTACTGTCTACTATTATATGGGACAGATAAAGAAACGTACCTGATCATCAGCTACAATCCATTCGACGATTGCATTAATAAACGCTTCGTGAGTGAACGAAGGCCGCCTTGCATCCTCAGCTGAGACTCCTGTATTTCCTCACCCTCACCATGCTCACGCCGAGAATCGGCAACCGCACCCTGAACAGTCTTTGCGGTGATCTTGATGTTAAGCTTATCACAGCCAGCCACCCATTTGTCAATATGGTCAGCGGCAAAATGATCTCGAATGCTTGAGATTGATGTCGACGTGGCGAAGTGCTTTGTGGGATGTGCAGGATCAACCGTATTCATGCGCCTGGTAAACCAGCTTAATAATGTAATTACTATAAAAGAAAACACAACCGTACTTGCAAAAGATACATTCCCGCTGATGTGTCTTTGGATCAATGTCAACGAACATCCATATATCCGTAGCTTGGAAGCGGCGGCGGCTGCCTGACAGGCGAGCATGTTGACCTACTATGACCGTCTTCTGGCGCCACCCAGCACGAGGCGTATTGGGGGGCTGGCCCCGTGCTGCAGCATGGGACACTTGCCGAGGAGTCGCTGTGTCAATATCTGTATCACTGCTCAAGAATTCATCTTCATCTGCAGAACCCAGATTCGGGTCAGATAGACTCAGGTGAGGTATGTAGCTGCCGGTCCTGACATTCATGTGAACATATTATTTGACCTGAATGCATGAAACACGTACTGTGGAGGCACTTGTTCACTTGGAACGTCCGCATGGTTGATAGGTATGGTGGTAGTAACCGGCTCTGCATCTGAGATATCCACATTGTCGGTGACTTTTGGGGTCGTCTTGCATTTCCCATGGGGTTTAAAAGGAGAATCTGCGGCGACCGGGACTGTGGGCAACTTGCTTGGGCTGTAGCCTATGAATCATATAATAAGCAGCTTGCTTACAACCGATACAGCCGGTACTCACCTGGCACTCGGAACGTGGTTTCAACTGCTCCGTTTGGCAGAACTCTTGTCACCTTAGCTGGCGCGTTCGTCGAACGCTTCGTTCTACGAGCTGGGGTGGGTGGCATGGTTGAGTGATACACAGATGAGTGGGAGAAGACCACACACTCACCGGTTTTTTAAGTTTCTCGACTGCAGCGGCCTCATGTCAGTGTGAAACTGCAGGCATGATTGCCTATAGCACTACTAAATGTCAGAAGAACACGTTGACAAGATAAGGAGAGTCTCACCGAGAATCCGAGATCATTCTTGTTGGCATCCAACTCAGAGCACCGTGACCGGGTGTACCATGGCATCATTCAGCTCAAGCCAAATGGTGCAGTCAGGATGGGCTGTATACTGCACTGTAACGAGAGATACATCGTCATCAGTTTTGTGAATTCTTGACCATCGTCGAGGCTGTTGCATTCACGGCGGTGAGTCGTGGTCAACAACGATCAAACAAGCGCCAGAACGTGTATCGGCTAAAGCCGGCTAAGCCGGCTTCGCAGTCTAGCCGCTTGTAGTCGAACCGATATCAGCTGGTACATGAGCGACTTGACTTCACTCTGACTGAAATCGGTTCGACTATACGGCTAGTCGCTCCCGCGTCAAGTCGTGGCAACACTACTCGAGGTGTGTCATCAGGTCCTTGGACGTCATGAGCGTGGAGAGGTCTGTGATGTCTGTCAAGTGCAGGTGCGTCCACTTGTCAGACAAGCGAAGCAGATCAGTGATGTCTTTGTCTTCCTTCATGCTGTGGACGTCCCATAACGTCAACTCTTTTAAGCATAGGTGTGCTATGTAAACATCGGCACTGCTCGATATCCATGTGCAAGTTTGTATGTGTAGACTTCTCAAGTTTGTGAGGCGATGAGTGAGAGATACGACCTGCAATATTGATATGGTTGGTAGTGCATAGCCCGATGCTGGCATGTGGAGTGCGAGGCTGTGGACACAACTGGAGAGGTACTGGTTCGCATTCAAGAAGATTGCAAACCACAATAGCCAACTGTCTCTAACTTCTGTCGTCAGTTTGATGTGTTTGAACAGCTCTTTGCATGCAGTTATGCAGAGGAACTTGGAGACCACAGACAATGTACGAAGATCATCTTCCGTGGTCAGTTGTGCCGCCACTAGTGGAAATATGTCTGCAAGTAGTGGAGGCATGGTAGATATTTGCTCTCTGGCTTGCTCAAGCTCGCACTGTTATATGAGCCACACATAACTGTCTATGGACCAGTCTAGAATCAGGTTGAAGTACAAATTTTACAAAAGTATGGTAGAGTACGCATTTCTTTGAATACAAAAACAGTCCACTATTTACGTTGAGCGATCCGATACACAATGTCCATGGACTTGTACACGGTAAGACCCATGTCCTCCTTCATGAACGTGTGCTGTTCATGTGCGGTCCATTTCGCAAAAGTTTCGACTGCTTCCGACGTGCAAATGCCCGCGGCTGTGAAACGTGGCACGAGGGAACATGCCGTCTCACCGAGCAATGCCACAAAAACGTGCTCCAATGCATCGCGATCAAGGGGTGGGTCGTCTTGTGCAGCTATCTCCTAGAGATATAATGCAAGTGATTAGCACAGCAGACACGATCAGCGTCAGAACTTACGTGCATGTTCTCGTCGTTTGGACATTCGTCAACAGAAGATTCTGTGACCAGCACGATGCTTACACCCTGATTGACCCAAGTGAGAAGGCCGTATGGTTGAAAAGAAGTTATAATCAACGCACCATGCTGGTCTCGCACCTGTATGCTTGTGATGCCGTTGCCACAGACAAAGAAGTGGACGGGCCAGCAGTTGGAGGTGAGGGAGGATCAAACTGTGTTGGAATGGGCGAGCCATTCACAGGTGAGGTGGAATAACGAGGATGATGTGCGTCTGCTGTGTCGGACGACATCTCCCGTTGGCAGGCCTTCTCACGTCTGCGTGACTTGCTTGCTCGCAGCACGCGATCTTGTTTGGAAGATTTTTCTCTCTTCGATGCCGGCTTGTGCTTGGACAATTTGTCCGCTTTAGTTGATTTGGACAGCTTTGAGGTTCTGCTGGTTTTGTGTAACTGAGTTCTTTTCTCCTCCGACCGATGGTCGATAAGCACCTGGCGAGCCATCACTTCCAATGGCCAACCATGCTTGTAGCACTCCATGACTGGCCATTTCTTCAAGGCCCGCACCACATGTCAGTACTGCTGAACAAGCAGCGCACTGGACTCACGTCGTGCATGAAGACTTTGCGCCGCGATCGGTGTTGGTGCGACCATGACTCTGAAGATGTCAAGGCTTCGTCGACATAATCCTTGAACTCCTACTACGTTTGTGTAAGTGTGGCAGAATGTGGCCTTCACCAATAAAGCTTACCTTGACTGCATCCAGTTTGGCCACACGCCTTGCAGGGACCAGAACGTGCAGCCACGAATGAACACGGGAGAACTCCAGATTCGGAATGAGACCTGCACCAGGTGAGGTTGCCCGTGAGGTGTCGTTGCCGCTGACCGGTGCAGTGCTCTCTCGGTCGGTAGGGTGCTCTGCCTCTGAGTTGTTTTCGGTGTCAGAGCCCGGCGACGGATTGGTGGTAGAGTGTTCATGGTCACCGTCTTTGTCGCTTGGAAGAGAAGTAATTGGAGGCAAAGAACTATGATGACGGCTGGCAAAGGACATTGCGACAGAACATAAGAGGTGAGAGCAAGTGTAGCACCAGACCTGATAGCCCTTTTACAAAACAGCCCCAG
>JAAIFI010000571.1:0-11299 GCA_011032875.1 Phlebia tremellosa | reverse complement strand
AGTCATCGATATCAGGTGGCGGTGAGCATGTGACCGTGCAACCGAACGATGCAGCAGCTGGAAACGCTGCTGAGAAAGCAGGGGGAGCTGCTGCAGTGTCAGAAGCAGAGGACAAAGGTGTTGCAGCGGAAGCTTCCAAAGACGCCGTGATGAGCAGCGTCCCGAACAAGGAAGCAGTTGCTGAACGTTCAAATACGGGTTCGAAGGACGATGGCAAGGAGACGCCCGACATGAATGCCACACAGAACACTGCTGCAGAGGAAGGCATGAGACTGGACATTGGGGTTGATCAGAACGCTACAGATACCGGAAGTCAGTACCTCACATTCACGATACAGATCAATTACTGAACGGAACTGTAGTGGTCGTAACAGGGCAATCTGATGCTGCAAAGAATATGGAAAGCAGCTCACTGACCGGGCTCAATGCAGATACGCAAGATGACGGCAAGCAGGCGGGTGAGGCAGATTTTACAGAGCGGCACGACGCTAGTCCTCACGAATCATGCGTTGCTGACTGAGAGTCGACAGAAACGCCGGGCTCACAATTGCCGAGCGGAACGAGCACGAAGACAGCCCTTGCAAGTGAAGACTATGAACAGGTGTCAGGAGTCGAACATAATACAGAGTTGCTGACATCTGGTGATCAGGACGACACCATGAACATTGACGGGCAATTAGATCTACAGAAGGACTTTGATGAAGGCACATCCACCCATGAAGTTCCCAGTTCGAGCCCAGATCCTCCACCGTGTAGCGACGATAGCGACGATGACGGACATGCTGGAAAGGGTGAAGGCCGTCACATAAAGAGGACCNNNTTCGAGCCCAGATCCTCCACCGTGTAGCGACGATAGCGACGATGACGGACATGCTGGAAAGGGTGAAGGCCGTCACATAAAGAGGACCAAGCGCAAAGGATACTCTTCCGGATCCGGGTCTGATGAAGACACACATGTTCAGAAGAAGCGTAAGTGCGAAGCAGGTCGGTTGGTTACATTGTCGTGCTGATGTTAATTGCAGCGAAAGCTACGCTGGCTTCTTTGATGCAGAAAAAGGGTAGTGCGTTGCGGGGCATAGATGCGCTGCCAGAGGACACGGCGGGATCAACTTGCAGTCAGCCGAGTTCTAGTGCAGTCAACGATGGTAACGCTCCGAAGCAGAGCCGCAGTAGCGGTCGCGGTGGTAGAGGATCACGAGGAGGCCGAGGAGTGAGCCGCGGTAAATTCTATTAAATGTGGTGCACGGCATTGTAGAGCTTGCTTCCAGCCGTTTGCATATCGATGTAGAGTCGCCAACCAATTTCAATGTCGCGCGTTTCGATTGCCGGGAGGATGCCGAGCGTCGCCGACAGGAGCCGTGTGTGGCGGGCACGGGTGGATAGCGAGTACTGGTGACGGTGGTTTCAGGCGGGACTCGTACCAGTGCCTCCAGCAACAAGTGTGATACGCTCCGTACACAGACTGTGAACGCGATTGAGTTGGGTCAGTAATCGTCGGTTTGAGAGTCAAGATCATGGAGGCATCAGGCGCGTGAAGCACAGGCTCCAGATGTCAAATGGGACTGGCGCGTCCTGCTCAATGCTCATCGTGAGCGACATAGCCTGCATAACAAGCATGGTTTTTGTATGCTCGAGCACCTGCTTTATGTGGGTTCAGTGGTCTACTCAGGTGGCAATGACTACAACATTTCTGCTCGCCACACGCGGCAACCTTCGGCTGCTTAAACGCGCGACACTGAAATCTGTCGGCGACTCTACGTCGATATGCAAACGGCTGTCAAATGGCCTATACTAATTATGACAGACATGGGCCGCTGATTAGCAGCACGTGGGACATACTATCACTTGAGTGGACAAGTCAGAATGCGTCCACTCTGAGCGGACGCACAGCTTGCAGGGCATTAGGCGCCCGATTCCTCGCGTCATGTCGTGTCCGCTCTGAGCAGATGCATTTCGAGCGACAGGTCAGGCAGATTGCTCTAGCAATATTAATGTCCCCGGGCTCGATAGATCCTTTCAGTTGCTATCACACACATTATGTTGTCGTGCCAGCGATGGTGCGTGATGACCGAATAAAGTTGTGTAGATGGAAGTAAAGAAGGAATCAGTTACATGTGTCTACAACAAGTAGAATGGTGGTGACCATAGGCAAATATCTGGCAGGAGATCAGTCAAAAGGAGGGTGAAAGAACTGGGAAAAAAAGCTGGAGAATAAAAGATGGCTGGATAACATGAAGCCTTTTACATAACTCTTCTGAAGGTAATGCTTGTCTGCGAACGGGAAACCAACTGTGGCTGATTAACTGCACACGAACCCTGTGTCACCGATGGAGGGGAGATCAAGAACCACGGCTTGTCCTACTCTCACAGGCTAAATGGCCCTTGCCCCTTTCCTGCGTCCATCTTATTCTCCCTTCTTCACTGGCGACTCCCTAGGAGCTTAGAGCTTCTCTCTGCGGCTTAATGATATCCTGCTCTCTGAAGATGCTTCGCTTTTCAGAGATGCTAAGCTCATTGAATGCACTCTGCTCCTCTGCAGCATCCTCTCCACTAAAGTCTGAGGCTCCGGCGTCTGAGGTAGCTTCGTTGTCATCCAGGACATTGATAATAAATGTGGGAAGGGGGAAGGTGTCACCATCGACGCGATCCTGGGGAGGGGGAGGAGGAGCGACCTCAATGAGTGGATGGACACTCATTCTGATCAGAGCGCGGGCGCGTATGAACCAAGGGACCGAAGCCCACGCGACAGGGACAAAGAGGTTGAGGGACGGAGAGCGAGGATCAGTTACGTCTCTTGTGACGCGGAAAAGAAAATATGTTTGGAAGATTGTCTGCAACCTGGTGATCCTGCCGATGAAGCTGGTTAGGGTCGGCTGTCCCTCAACGGTAATGCTACCAGAGGACACCTCCACCAATGACCCGACCGAGACAGGGTCCCGAGGGAGGACCACCATCGCCCACTCTCCTGCTTCCGCTCTCTTGATCTGCACTCCTCCGGTGTTCGTCACTGCTCGCACCATGATGGGCAAGAAATTGGGCATCAGCGCCAGTTTGTACTTGTGGGAGATGATCGGGGGGGTGGAGGAAGAATTTGACCGAATAGATACGGCGGTGCTGATGTTGTCTGTCACAACTTCGGTGTCCGTAGACACGGTGATACAAATTCGGTCGAGCAGAGGGGGAGGGCGATTGAGCAGGCTATTCATCGGTTTGAGGGTACAAATTATTTGGCTGGCATGATGTGAAGACGAAATGGCTATATAGCTGAGGAGGAGCGCTCATACGTAAAGCTTAATAAAGGGGAGCGTCGGCAAGGGAGATTATTCTGATAGTAGTAATAACAATAGTAGGAATAGCGTGATGCGCCTCGAAATTGACATGTGGCGTGGGAGGGTAGGAACAAGGAAACGACTAGAAAGTCGCTGTGATAGCGACTGCGGATGTTTAGGGATCGAAGAAATCTGTGTCTTTCTCCCTCTCCACGGTGATGTGTGATCAATTGACTGTCAAAAAACCTCAGGTCGCTGACCTTTGCAAAAGTCAGTGAATAGTCACCATCCCATCAAGTCACTCGGTTTGTCCAGATTTCAGCGACCTTGAAACTGCCTAATGGCGAGCACCATGCCGTACTGCCACTGACTCGGAGACCCCACGCTGTATGGTTTCCTTCATACTCGGTCTTTACGCTGGCATGCCTGACCGCGTCTGCTCCAAGCGGACGAGCAGCGCACAGGGCATTAAGCGCCCAGTGCCCGCGTCGCGTCCGCTCCGAGCAGATGCATTTCGNCGCACAGGGCATTAAGCGCCCAGTGCCCGCGTCGCGTCACGTCCGCTCCGAGCAGATGCATTTCAGGTGAAGAGTGCGATATATGAGATGGTTGGAATCATGTGTCTGGTTGTTCAAGTTAAGCACAATCTTATGTGAAGCTAGGTTTAAAGCTGAGTGCGTTACACCTTTCACCTTCCTGCCCACGTGATCAAACAGAGGCGCCTATACTCCCTTGCGCTGCGTGTCCGCATCAAGCGGACATAGTTGGCACAGTTGGAGCGATAAACCAGACCAGGGTGCCTCTCCACTTATCGGGGTCCTAGGGTGCCATGGGTGATCACCATGTTATAACGGTACAGTCTTTATAATCTTTAGTTTCCTCCCTCAACACTTCGATTTTGTGGGCCACATTTGTTGTTAGGGGTATTCTAGTGTGCACCCATGTGCTCATCAATTGATATATACGTGCATCTCGCAGAGAGTGAGAGATATTTTGATCAAGTCTTTAGCCGCAAGAATGAATGCCTATTACAGCTAAAGATCCGTAAATGAAATCTGCTCAAACGTCAAGTATAAGCTATTGCAGATGCATACTACATGTTCTTGATTCTCTTGTGTCTATTACTATCACCGTTGTCGTTGTGCAAGCATGTGAGCTCGACGAGCGTGACAAAATTGGTGCGACAGTCAACTGATGCGCCGGTTGTCAACCAATAGAAGTGTCGCAATTCGCGGAGCGATCAAAAGCTGATGTGACTTCGCGATTGTAAACACTAGTCCTCTTCACCGGAAGACCTCCGCTGCCACAACCACTGCATTTAAAATTATGAAATAAATCAGAGAGCTGAAGAACGACTTTCCAAACGAGCCTATGTGGTTTTCGTGGAAGGATATCTGTGTGTTCGAGTAGATCGGTTCAATCATGTCACACAATCAAGTTACCGTACGCCGACGACGGAGATCACTCTGTCCCTGCCACCTCGTGTTAACCTTGAGTCACTGCATGCAGCATCAACGAAGGCCGAACGAGACATAAGGCCGCTGGTGAGCGATCTCTGACCTTAGTACTTCATCACCAACTCTCGCTCGCTGCCATGGGCGTTGTGGTCATTCATCTACTTTTCTCCGCTTACACTCCCAAGGAGCTGCTGGGGCCCTGGGTCAGCGACGAATGGCGCGATGTCACCAAAACCAACTATCCGCCCTGGATGACACAAGAAGAGGTCGAGGGACTCGACATGGACTATCAGATCCCAATGCCAGGCTGGACGGCTGCAACGGTGCTTTCGGTGCGCAAACTGTTGGATGCGTACTGGGAGTCCCCCAGCACGGAGAAGGCAGCGATGCGTAATCGCCTCGGAGATGCCTTCGTTGCTGGGCGCAAGGCTTTAAAGGACTATACCCGCATGGTCACGCGTCAGTGGACGATGCCAGTCTTTGTCGACCGACTCATGGAGGACATCGACCTCAACCTGTATGCGTACGCAGGCCAGAATAACTATACGGTGCGTTATCTGATCCTTCTGGTCATATAATATCTCTGACACGCTGTTGTAGATGCAGCCCCAGGGGGGCTTCTCTGAGAAGATGCTGTTAGAACCGCTTATGATTGCCATGTGGGGTGAGCACCGGACGGATCGCAAAGGGATGATGAAGTCCCATCTCATTGAGTGTGCGGGCGTAATCATCAGTCTGACTTGGGCTCGGTGGGCGAAGAAGATCAAAAAACAGGGCGGGAATCTCACGTTATGGAAGGATAGGTACGAAGAAGGGCAAAAAAGTAAGTTATTATAAATACTGAATGGATCTAATCTCACAAATCGATGCAGAGCTGCAGGAGGGCAACGTCACTCAAGAACAAGTAATCAAGATGATCCAAGCTGGCACCCGCTATCTGGAATGCCTCACAAAGTTTGGTATGGATAGTGAGGACCATGAGGTCAGTGAGCTCGAGGCGCACATGAGCTGTTTGCGGTCGATCCTCAAAGCCAAAAAAGCCAGTGCGGGTGCCAGTAACCGTGAGTACGATATGTAGCAAGTAGTGTCAATACGACTGACCTTCGCACTAGGTGTCTCAAAGGCGGTACGAGAGGCGATGGCTCTATGGGCGACAGAGAATCACGTTGTAATGCTTCAGACTGCGCTGCGGGAGTTCATGAGTAAAACGTATGTGACAGTGCCGGAGGAGGAAGTCGAAGGTGATCTAGAGGACTGGGAAACCGGTGTCGAAGGTTTCTCCAACCACACAATAGCCCGCTTGTATGAGGACTTGGGTTCCAGCGAGCAGAAGGTGGCCGATTTCAACGAGTTCTACGACGTCAACGGCGAGCACGATCCGTGGGACCGGGCCAACGTCGTGTGGTTCCAGACCGAATCGGCCGCCCGCCGCCCCTTTAGCCTGCGGTGGCATCAGCTGTGTGCCATTGTGAAGATCATGGACTGCATATTGCGGAAGCGTGGAGTCCTCGTCATGGACGCCGTCGGTATCGGCAAGACGCTGGAAGCGATCGGCGTCATCGTGTGGCGCGCGTACTTCTTCTCGGTCTTCAAAGAGCGAAATAACTTTCCAGGAAGGTTTTGTGAGTGATCAGCCTTTTCACATTTTTCTGTTATTTTTGCTGACAGATCCATCAGTGACTTATAAATATGAATCTGAGGACGGCAATCTTGGAGATCTGCCGACGGTCATTGTCGTCCCGACACATCTCCTCGACCAGTGGATCGCGTCTCTGCACTCTGCCCTGCGCTGGGGAGCATTCGACCTCATGCTTTACACTGGCACCTGCATGTCTCGTGGTGACTTTGTGAAGGCCATCTACGACAAGAGCAATCAGCCTCCGCATCGCCGTATCATATTGGCGACGGCATCAGTAAGTCTTCTCCTGGTCTGACACTTTTTCACAATGAAGCTGATCTCAGAGGACAGGCAATTTCCAGCGACGCCAAAGCGGCTGTGCAGCGAAGCGAGAAATTGGAACCGCCCGTCCTGAAACAGTTCGGAGCGCCGAAAGGGCTCGTCTTCGATCTACCGATTGGCATGCTGATCGTCGACGAGGCGCACAATGCACGTCTGCCCCGCGATTTACAGCTCGGATGTCGGGCGCTGTCGGGCAAGGCGGAGATGGTCCTACTGTTGACTGCGACACCCATAATGGGGAAAGTATTGGTGTGTGGATTGCTGTGACATTCATTGCTACGCTGCCATTGCTCACTTATTTACAGGATCTATGGAACCTGGGGGTCATCATGAAGGTCAAAGAGTGTTATAATGTTGCGAAGCAGCGCGAGCTCAAAAAGTCGGTCAACGCCTCTGTTCGCAAGGACCGGAAAGCTATGAAAGACAGTGATCAACAGTACATGCTGGGCATCAAGAACCAACAGAGTGCCACCTACAGCTTCAACCTGGCCTCGACCGAGGATATGGCGCGAGATATGGGAATAATGCGAGACCTCTTTCGAGGCCGAGTCGTTCGTCGAACTGTTGACAGTCTCGACGAAGAAGGGAAGCCAATCTCAGGACTTGGCCCTCCTCAATACCATGACTTGCACCTTACGCTGAACAACGCAGAGACGGTTGTGTTTGAGCGAATGGTAGACGACGTCCTCCAGGACGACACATCAAAAGCGGTGACCCTAGGACGGGTGAGTAGTTTGTTTTGTGATGTGAAGATTGGTGGCATGGAGAATGGATCCGCTCAGGGCGGACGTGCGGGAACGGTGCTCGTTGGGAGACAAAGTATGCTCTGGACGTGCCTTCCGCACCGTCCGCTCTGAGCAGATATACTCGGAATCCCATGGTCGATGTGTCCGCCTCCAGCGGATGTGTGCCCGCAGGGGTTGTTCGAGCGTGGGCTAGACGCTGGAGGCCTGCAGGCATGCATCCGCTCTAGGCGGACGACTCTTCCATATCGTCGGCGGGTGGTTGCCAATCCAGCACTGGTTGCGCAGTGATGACCAGCGCCTAAGTGCCTCTGTCCTATGCGTCCGCTCACAGCGGATGGAATTTGAGTTGACGACACGTTTCAGGACTTTTATTTCGGCTCTCGTCAAGCTCTCCTACACTGCTCGCTTTCCAATTATTATGAGGGAGAATCTCCTCTTAACAACTTAACAATGGAGTCATGGAATCAATGTCCCTCTACGAAGCTCGTAGCCCTCATTCAACTATGTCGACATCACCTCGCTAGGGATGGTGTCGCCCCGCTGAAAATTGACCCGAACCGCGCTGACGAGAATGCGTTCATTGTCACTCCGGACTACCCGCCGGAACATCGGCTGGCAGAGGACAGTCCTGACAAGATCGTCATTTACACAGCTTTCCCAAGCCAGAACCCGAGCGTTATGGCAGTGAGTATCGCACACGACAATGACAGAACATTTCTAACGCCATGGATATAGGTCCTAAACTTACACGATATTGCTTGTGTTGAGATGCACGGCAAAATGGCGCTTAAGGAACGGACCGCTGTGCTGAAGGACTTTAGGGAAAAGGCAGATCGTGAAGGGCCTCGCGTCCTGATCATATCACCATTCGCAATGACCGGGCTCAACATTCATTTCGCAAACATTCTGATTCTATTGGTAAGGCTCTCGATCCAACGTGAAAGGTCATACTGACGTCGACTTTATGTAGGACGTTCCCTGGTCTCGTCAAGAGACCAATCAGTTACTTGGCCGCCTCTGGCGCTATCCCCAGGCGAAGACTGTCCACATGTACAGTCTTATAGGCCGAAATTGCCCGGATGTCATCCTTCACCAGATCTCAATGCTGAAAGGAGTCATGCACGAAGCCTTTATCCAGCCCAAGGGCAAATTTGGTACGTGATTTGTTGCTTTCCAAAACATGGAAGATATATACTGACCGGTTGACATATAGTGGAGGCACTTGCGAAAGCTAAGCTGCTCGCAGAAGACAGGTCTCCCCAAGGTGATGCCGAGGAAGAGGAGGAGGAGGAGGAGGAGGAGGACCCGGCACCCCGAGGTGGTAGGCGCAAGCCTGCAGCCAAGGCCGCGTCGGCTAAGGCACCTCCGAAAGAAGCAAAGGGCAAAGCGAAAGCCGCGGCGACTGGGCAGGGTTCGAACATCGAAGCCAAGAACAAGCGTCAGCGCAAACGCAAGGTTCAGGGCGGCGATGGAGATAATGAGACCCCTGCTATAGCTCACGATCAGCCTGCGACGCGAAGACAGCGCCCCAAACCCCGGCCCAAGGCCGGTCGCCCGCTACAAACTCCCGCCCCGCAAGGCGCAGACCAAGAGGCTAGCTCGAGTCGTTCTCAACGCCCACGGCATCAGAAAGACCCACCACCTCATCCGGATGATGCACGCCCTTCTTCCCCATCACCTCAGCCTGAGCCAACGCAGTACGATATGCTGAATCCTAATGTGGGAAACACAACTCCCGATGAACCCGGCACGGCTGCACCGCACGAGTGCGTCCCCACCGCTGATGACGACGACCAGGAGTCTGTACTCCAAGCTGCCGCCAATTTGCTGAAATTCAAGTTCGGCCAGTATACCTCCCCGTATGCAACGGAGTCTTCACAACAGATCAATGTCAATTCCGCAGCGACTGGAGCTCAGGCTGACGCGCCAATGCCTCCTCCTGGCAGCTCCGACATTGAGATGGGGTCCGGTCAAGTTGGGCCCACATCCTCTGGGTTGCCCACTCATGCCAGCGATGAAGGTTCTTCACACAATGTGCCCATCAACGATGCATCACAACAGGTTGATGTCAATGACGCAGCGACTGAAGTTCAAGAAGACGTGTCAATGCTTCCTCCTGGCAACTCCCCTTCCGACGCTGAGGTGCCGTGCAATCAAGTTGGGCCTACATCCTCCGGGTTTTCCAGTCATGCCAGCGATGAAGGTTCTTCGCACAATGTGCCCATCAATGATGCTACCAGTGCCGGCCCTGCCCTTGACAGCGATGTGCACCCTCCTTCCTTGACTCCGCAGCAGCGTCTGCAATCTCATCCTGCCAACGATGAAGGCACCGTCTTGCCTACGGCTGGTTCGAAACACGGGCGCAATACTCACAGCGATGATCTCGCGGTGGCTATCGGTCGGAAGAGAGCCAAAACTGATGTCGACCACAGTGACACCCCCAGTTCAAACATGGACACAGATTCCGATTAGCGTACCTGTCGCGCTTGCACAATAGGCCTTCATGTTACGCTTCGTCATTTACTACTGAATACCATCCTTTGTGTTTGATTATGATTTGCAGTGTTTGAACCAAGGTGCAAATAACTCAGAGATGAATTCCAGCAGCATACGTACAAGCTTCAGAGATACGCAATGTCTTCAGTTACGTGTTGTTACACGCGATGTGTGCTGTCAATAAATGTATCCGCTCAGAGCGGATATCGAGTGTACAGGAGATTAAGCACCTGATGTGGATGTCCGCTCAGAGACGACGACCACGCAGGATTGTACGCACCCGCAGCCGGCACCGACATCGTCCGCTACGAGCGGGTGGACTCTAGAGTGTGCCCGGGGAGATAGGATAGGCAAGTCGTTAACTGTGCTGAGCTCTGAGACATATTCACTTATCGCTATCAATCAGGATCCTGGATAACCAGCGCTTAATATACTGTGTGCTCGTCGTCCGCTCTGTGCGGACCTACTAATGGACTCATACACTGGCAGGGATCCAAACCTTTCACCTAACGCTGCAAGACACCACCGGTCAAACGTCAAAGATTGTAGTCCGTATTTTATAGTATAATGTGACATGACCGAGAGAGTGTGACATGACCGAGATAGTGTGACATGACCGAGATGTTCGCCGCCGCCGCTCAACGTCTTCACTCCCGCGCGTCCGCTTCAAGCAGACATAATTAAAGCAACTTCATCTATCTATTCCTTCCGAACTTGGGTACTCAGCGTTCTGCATGTTGTGTTGTAACTTTAAATCATCGACGTTGCTGTAGCGGTCGGAAAGGGTATTGATAGCGATGATGGGCGCAGGTAACTTCCCCGGTAACTTCGTAGTTTTCATCTTGGCCGGAGTCGTCCACATCTTGTCTGAAGTAGCCAAAGGAAACCATAAAATCTTGGAAAACTCCTTCGCTATCCTCCGCTGTAAGCCTTACGGTTTAGGGTTGGAACTAAATAAAAAAGCAAATGAACCTATTTGCGGCATTTATAAGGAATGAAACGTGAGCTAAAGCCGACTCAGGAACAAGTAATAGAGACGTTAGGGTAGCGATTGTGGCAACAGGCAACCAAGACATCTGAATGATGCTATCAACCTATAGAATCAATGTCATTTACTCTGTGACGCGTTCTAGACCATGACTCCTATTGATTCGTGCACACCAGAATCATGGAGACGTGATGTACTGAACTACGTAGAGTAATAAGCTGCACACGTCTGCCTTAACACTGCAAACATTGACGTAATATGTGTTATATGCATGTCACCAATGATCGCATACGACAGCTGGGACCCGAATATTGCAGAAGCCGCTAACTAAAGTTACAAGGGAGGAAGCGTGTGAACACCTTGTGGAAGATGTATATATATAT
>JAAIFI010000570.1:0-11327 GCA_011032875.1 Phlebia tremellosa | reverse complement strand
ACTTCTCCTCACAACGTTCACCTTGAGGCCACCCATCCCCCCTTCGTTTAACTCCTCAATCACATGTACAGTTGTGGCTGTGTTTTGCACGATGCTACACACTCGTACTTTTCAAGGTCGTCGCCTAGCTGTCGAAAACAATCTGTGGTTGAATATAATGACCAGCTACATAATCAGGTACACTTTTGTCCCCTGCGGCTTTTTAACCCGTTGACCGACCCGCTCTCAATGTCAGACCCTTGTTGATCCTGCGCTAGCGGAGATCATGTGCAGGTAGAGTTCCAAATCGTGCGGACGATGAGAGGTCGAAATGTGGACATCTGCCTCATCGCGGTGTCTGTTCTAAGGTTGTTCTCTGTGTAAAACATGCTGTCGAAGTGGAACAAAATGTATTCGTTGTTGACAATATGTTGCCTGGGTCATTTGTCCTTGCGGGCGCCCGAACGGGAATCGGTTGGGAGTGCGATAGCCGACATCCGCGAGTGATATGTCTGCACGAAAAACGTGTCCGAAAGCGGATGAGCTCACATGGACAAATTGATAACCGATTCTTGGAGGAATCGGAACTGGCGGCCGCACAGCATAACAGTACAGTCGCTCCTACTACTTCCTGTGTATCCCATTGTGGATGTGTCTAGTATGCGCACTCAAAAACCCATAGGCCGTCTCTCCCGTCCATCGAATGGTAAATCGCCCGCCTCGCGGTAATTTGCAGGACCACAGACTGGACCATGCACAGGCAATATCTTGTTTACGGCATTGTGACCGTTTTCATCTTATTCCGGAGCTTCAAGCTTACACACAACATGCTCCAGCGAAGTCTGTGTTCTCCGTTTAGCAACACGTGTTGCGCTTCGTGCATTGCATTAGTACAATGCAACATTCGCGGATTGCCGTGTGCCACACACTGGATCGGAGGTACGGTGTCCAACGAGGCATTCTGGGTCCTCTTACAACACGAAGATCGGAATTGTCACCGCGGTTAAACGCACTGGATAGACTGCTCAATTGAAATTTGAGGCAAACACTAATACAGCGCCATACGATCTCTCTCTTATCTTCCCTTTGATCTTTGCCACACTGTGCTATGCCTTCCAATCTTACGCATGCAAGCTGTGCGATAACGCAGTCCAGTACATCACAGCCACCGGAAGCCACTGCGCTGTCACTGGGACTCGCCGGGTTCACTGCCAGTGTGAAAGCTATGCGGAAGCCTTTCCAGTGGTTTACTAGGGTTCCTCCGGATGCCTTCGCTGGGGGAACGGGGTCTGGTCTATAAGACTGGGCCACCAATACTCTGCTCGCTTACCAGGTCCGTGTATACAGAGCACGATACTCAGTGGAACTCACTCCTCCGCATCATCTAGGGCGTCCCTCGATCTCAGCATCCTATCCGAGATGTTTTGGAAGACGCTCTACTACCAGGTCCTCTTGCTGCAATATTTCCCCTTCTTTCGATACAAGGAAGCCATAGATCGCTTGCCACACCCCCCGTCCTCTTCCTGCTGCGTACAGTCACATTCTGTCAGCGAGACTCCACCGAACGTCGACACAATATGGGAGGCGTTCCTCGACCGCGCGATTCACGAATGGTCCTTCATTGTCACCACGCAGGCTACCATCGTTGCGTGAGTCTTTTTGTTCTGCAGAGAGACATCATTCTCAATCGTTCCGCAGTGTACTGGGCGTCCTACTTTTTGCTGCATACCAGAACCAAGATGGAACTACTTTGACTACCGGCCTTTCTGCACTCATGGCTTCCACTATCAGCATGGTAGTTTCGGGCATATATATTCTTTGGGTAAGGCAGGAGGATCGAAACGAACTCATCTGTCATTGGCAAGATGTAAGTAACCCTATATCTATCGTCTAAGCCTTTTTTTGATATCAACATGTGGAAACAGGCATTCTCAGAGAGGGTGATTGGCGAAATGGCTATCGTGGTAGCCACGCCTAGAATATGGACCGCCTGGTTAGTCTCCCACACCGGATTGTGTTGTACCGGGCTGAATACTAACACTATGCAGGTCTGTTATCCTGCTCGGGGTCTCACTGATGACTTGCGCCTGGGCCTATCTAAACCCAATTCAAAACCCCCCCTCAAATGTGTTCAGCACTTCATCTCCAGCCATGACGGTGCCCCTCTTTCCCAAAATCTACCTGACCATGGCATTCCTGGTTTTAATTTCGCAACCTGGTGTTAGTTTGGTCCGGCTGTGGATAATAACCCGGCGCGATCAATACGGTACGCTCCCCTACCATGTTTTTGAGGTGATTTGTTGTCTAGGGGTTCAGATGGAACAAGAAGCCGCATATGGCGAATCTTCTGTTATACCTACATCAACTTTACTTGCCAGCGGAAGCGAGCCAGAGGTGCGTTGTCTTTCTTTTGTCTCTTTCCTTTTTCTTCCATGTCGCGAACGCGACAACGCGTCTCATACTTTGCCTTTCAGAATCAGTATAGACCTTGGGATACTATATGTTTTCAGCATGAGCTACCACGCTGCCACTTCACTCGTCTCGCGTCCCGTCACGATATAGCGCATCTGGATTATGTGATGCACCGACGTATGCGTGGCTACCATGGAGACGAGGAGGAGGCCGAGTCGAGCGACGTATATAACGTTAACACATTTTCTGAATGGTGCCTGATCATCTGAATTTGTAGCTTCTATGGTCTCTTCCACCGCAGGTACCTGATACTGACAGGTGGTCACAAATCACCTTCAAATTCCATCCGGATGATATGGGGAGAGTGCAAAAGTTCGAACTCCAGTATGCCACAATCTCGCTTTGAACAGGTCACTATTTTGCTCATGCCTGCTTTAGATGCGAATACTTGCGAGCTGAACTCGACGCGTTTGGTTCGGTAATATCGCTGTGGAGCAACTGGAAGAAGATGGAGTCTGGCGAGGACGAACGAAAACGTTCGAAAGATCGAGAGGGCGAGAAGTGCCGCTGGTGCACCGGAAGGAGGGACATCACCAGGATTGCCGTGTACACGACCGGGGCCAAGCTAACCTTCAAGTGCACACGATGTGACCGAACGACGGAGGAAGATCGAATGATGTCTGATTTCATACTCACATCCTCACAGCATCCGGCTAGTTCTGCACTCAGCTTGGCTTCGCGGATACGAAAGGACCAATGACAAATATATGATGATCACTCTGCATCCCTGTCTACTAGATGGCCGTGGAGACGTCGCAGCGATGGACACTAGGAGACCTATCTACTTATAGCGTTTAGTCTATAGTCACGCAACGAGTATATCTGATCAACCTTGATAATAGAGGCAGCAGGGATGTCCAAGAACGAGGTGGTATGCGCTACACGGAGGTGTCTCTCGTTCAGAACGAAGGCGCATGCCACTCAGTCTTGGGCCACAATCATGATGTAGACAGTATCGTGTCCCTTGATGTACACGGTGGAGGTGCCGTGAACGATATTGAACATGCAAACATCGACACCGGAGCCTTCTGAGACGACGATGCCGACAACGACAACGACGGAGCACGAACGACAACCATAAACCGCGAGATACGGCTCGTCGGGGCATCCATGAACCTCCACATCCCCCGCAATTGTTGAGCGGTTGGATACTTTGAGTACGAGTGGGGGAGAGAGCACCAGCGCGTCTGAGGTGGGCGGGGAGCGGTGTTGGAAGGAGGGCGGGGTCAGTGAGGTATGCAGTGTCTCGATTCGTGTGTGCGGACCACGGAAGCTGAGGCGTCGGGTCGTTTGCAGCCCTCCCACGCGACCATAGTGTGAACACGACATTCTACGTTGGATGTTGATGACTCCTGTCTGTCCGTGAATCGTGGAGGATATATGGCGATACCACGCCGTTGGACCGCCGTGTTCGGATCACTGCTTCAAGCACCGGACTACGAAGAGACTAAAACTAAAACCCGCGATGTCGATCGTTGTCGTTACTCCCGGTCCGCGCCCTATCTCTGGATCTGATCCAGAGTACCGTAGCTTGTATTTATCGCGCGTTTCTTGTGATATATAACATGTAATAACACGTACCTCTCTACCAGGTTGGCAGTAAATGTATCACGGTGTCTCGAGTGTTCTTTGCAAGCTTTCATCGACAGTCCAATGGATCAGTCGGGACTCGGAAGCAACGGAGGGACAAGGGACGAGAGAGTGCGTATACCGCATACATCGCGCCGGCGATGAGAGTTGAGAGCTGTCTGCGACGCCGTTTGGTGTGTGGGTGGTACAGTATACGCTCTATATTCATATCGGACGGCGTGGCCAGGATTACGGGTCCGGGTCCGGGTTCTCTCTCTCTCTCTCTCTCCCGGCGGTGGCAGATTGGGTTGTCCGAAAAATAGTGCAGAATTATGAACATGGTCCCGTTCCCGTTCCCGCCGTGTCCGTGTCGATGTCCGGGTTTATCGATAGGCAGGTCAAGGCGGGCCCTCCAAATGCGAAGGCCTCGGTCGGTGCGAGCGCGATTACGCTTCAGGGCTTCAACAGACGGGACGTGGATAGCCGCGCCACCGCCACCAGCTTGGGCATATCCCCAGCGCAACGTGAGTGTCGTACGAGTCCGCAGTGTGGAACAAACGTGTCTTGGCGTTAATGAGAGACTGCGTCGCATTCATCTGCAAAATAAACAAACGAATATATTGACTTGTGGTCCACGTAAGCCGCTGGCGGAAAGCGGGCCGCTTGGCATCGATGGCAATGACCGCCAGAAAGCTAACGACTTTACCAGTGACATCTGGAAACACGTCAATTGCTCAGTAGAGCTACATAGCGCGTCGAGAGGAGAAACTCACCCGAGCTAACCCCCCCTCTTGATAGAGCTACATAGTGGCCGTAGCAAACCAATACGCGAGGTACGGCTGCTACAACCAGATAAGATCTCAAGCGCGGCTTTGATGCGCTGCTCTTTGGCGCCGACGTCACCGACCAGCAGTAGCCCCGTCGTAGCGGTCAGGGACTCACGCAGCGGCGTTGCGATTGAAACCAGTAATGTAATTGAGATACGACTCGCATGTGCTGTACTAGTCAACAGATTTAGAGATAATTTTACATTCCCTCGTCCAACCGGTACATTTCATCACTATTGCCCTCAAGCTCCGCAATATGTTCAACGAGGACCGTGTAGCCAGCACGAGCACTGATGAATGAGTGCAGGTGAGCAATAAGAATGAGAGATCGTCATATAGCACATACCGCATTGCCTCGAGAAGGTCACGCTGAAAGATTTCCGTGGTCTTGGTACCTTGGTCATCTGTGAAACGGCGCCATCCCTGAAGGGTTTTGAGGTACGTGCGATAGAGCGGTCCATAGTCCTTATCGGTAAACATACGCTTGAGGCGATATCCCTCCTTCCATTCGTCAATAGCTAGGCGGATCTGTGAGGGCAATTGAATTAGAACATCAATATCAGATAGACATTTAAGGACTCGGATGCACACAACGTACTGCAGTGACCGCCAAAGCGATAGTAGGCAGGGGAAGAGAGTTGTCCTTATCGAAATATGTCTTCTTATTGATCCCTAGAGCATCGATATTCTCGAACCACGCCTTCCCGATGAGAGCTTTGATGACCTCGGCACGAAAGAGTGTGCCGGGAACCTCTGTTGCCGAGGGATCCTACCGCCGTGTAATTATCAGCGAGTGATCGTAGAATATAGAAGATGACGTACTTTATATACAAACGCGTCCTTGGTGATGAGCATGGTATAGAGGTTGCGGTTTTTGTTCCGCAGATCGATGTTATTCAATCCACCAGCTTGGAACCCAAAGAAGAGCTCCGTCAGCATGCAAGCCTTGTCCTTCACATCCCCGCGATGTTGAGTTATTCGCGCGTGGATCTGGAGCATAGTATTGAGTAATGAGAATGACTCTCGCAACGATGCATGCTTACCTGTCGAGATTCATTTGGGGTTGGCGTGTCCTCAATGTCCACTAAGTTGACACCGCGCGCGTACTGCTCGTCGTAACCAGCCCAGAATGCTTGATCAACCATAACGTCGGTGTCGAGCTTCGTCTCTGGAAATGCGCACTCAGTAGCGATGGCAGCGCGAAGGTGGTTCAGCGCCTTTGTTGTAATGGCGATACGCTTTGCGGCGTTGTTCAACCCAACACCGTCTAGAATGACGGTGTCACCGCAAGCACTACTGCCGTCCTGAGTGTTGCTCCTCTCTTCCGCTATCTTGCGCCTTTTGGATGGAGGCTGAACCGCCGCACTTTTGGGGGTTGCCGGAAGCGGAATTGGAGTGATTGCACTCGGAATTACAGCCGGAACAACGCTCCCGGCTCCCTGCGGAATATGGCTTGAGTTCTGCAGGGTCAGAGAGCGTACCAGAGGCTGAGAACCAGGAAGAAGGTTGTTGGATACCTGTCTGATATGTCTAGACTCATTTATTAGCACTGAGATTAGACGTACCGTAATCGGTACCAGGACTGGACCGTCAGCTCCTGCAGTGACCTCGTCCTGATGAGAATTTTCAAGTTCTTCATTGTGGAGGTTTCCCGCTTCGAATCCATGCAGGCTAGAGGAAAGACCGTTGTGAGGGATCTGTTGAAGGGAGGGTTCAAGTGTGTCAGAGTACAACTGTCCATCAAATGTGAACGTGAAGTCAGAAGGGAATGTGTAGCCCGCATGCCAAGGTGACTCGTTGTCCACGGCGGAAGCATTCGGACTTGATGTGGGGTTGCTTCCAGTTGGAGTGCTCCGTGCCGTCGAGTCCTGACGGGAGACCAAATTGCCCTGAACATAAAAGGGAGTCAGTGACGAAAGAGGAAACAAAAATACCTCCGTTACATGACATACCTGGGTGTCTGTTGGCGCCGCGGGTGTCGACTGGACTGATGAAGGAGGGGCTCCTGCCGCCTGTTTTCGTGCAGCAATTGTGGCTTTGCGTCGTTCCTCCCTCAGACGATTTTTCTCAATAATCGCATCTAGATGGACAATGAGAATTCAGATTGACGTTGCAGATGAAACGATGAGGGACCGCTTACTGTGCTCCTCAAGCCCTGCTGTCTGCTGGGATACGCGGTGTCCGCGTCCGGTTTGTGGAAGTTCCTGAGCCGCAAATGCGGCGTCAGAAAAATTCATCTTGTCGCAGAGAGTGGGGTGCGGAACAGCGTAGAAGTTTCTGTTGATAGCAAGCGAAGTAAGGTTTAGAGAATCTGTGTTGATCATTTTACTTACCAGACTCCGATTAGGGTAAAGAATGAGCAAACTGTTAGACTCTGAGTCAGCTTCCGTACAAAGCCGCAGCCTCGGTGCGTCAACTGTGACTTGACGTTCTTACCGCTATCGTTACCGCTACTATGAACTCTGGTTGTGCCAATTGTGGTGCCGTCTTTCCTGTGAAGTCTAATCTTCATCAGCATATATCGAAAACACCGCTATGCCGCTCACATTATGCTTACGAACGTGCCGTTCTCACCCAACAACGTCGACAACTCTATCGTGCAGGTATCTATGAACCAAACATGGAGTCCCTCCGAGCCGATATCAACACTTCAGATATGACAGGGCACGCAGCGGAGCTAGAGACGTACATGGATACCACTGTTGATGCCCCTGTACCGCCGGTCCTTGATCAGGATGCCTGCCAGCCGCAACGAGCATACGTCGAAGACGCCACTGATGTCGATGATCTTCCTAAACACTATTTTGAACATTTTCCTGCGGCATACTATGCGGGAGCAACTCACGGAGATAACCAAACAAGCTTCGATGATGTCCACGATCATCAGGTTCTTCAACACGGCGAGGTATGGGGTCCTTTCCAAAGCGAGGAGCAATGGCAGTTGGCGAAGTGGCTAGTCAAAAATGTCGGACACAATCAGGCAGAGGAATTCTTGCGCCTGCCAATAGTGCGTATCATTTAGTCGACCAAGATGATAGCTAATTATGGACGTACCTTGTCAGATTCAAAGTCGCGTTGACCCGGTCTACTCATCTAAAGACAGCATGTACGACATGGTTGACAGCTTGCCTGCAGGTCCAGAATGGAGGTGTAAAGAGATGAAACAGGTTGGAGACTTGAAGGATATCAACGGAGTCGCGCTAGAGGAGAGCTTAGAGCTCTGGTATCGGGATCCTGTTGAGTGTGTTCGTGAGCTCATCGGAAATCCCATGTTTGCGAATCTTCTGGCGTACGCACCTGCACATGCCTATCGCGATAAGGAGGGATCCGTTCGCCACATTGATGAAATGTGGACAGCCGACTGGTGGTGGAAAACGCAGGTGCGAAATTAGAAGATTGCCTATCCAATATAGCAATTACGAACCTAACTTGTGGAACGCAGAAATCAGTTCCGTCTGGTGCAACTATCGCTCCAATTATCCTTTCGTCGGACAAGACACAGCTCTCACAGTTTCGGGGGGACAAGAGTGCTTGGCCGGTCTATTTGACAATCGGAAATCTGGCAAAGGAGGCACGAAGATCACCATCCATGCATGGTACTATCCTACTGGGGTACATACCCGTGGGCAAGTTCGACTCATTCTCAGATGCAGCTCGCCCTCTCGCACGCTACCAAATGTTCCACTCTTGCATGAGTGCAATTCTTGAGGCATTGATCGAAGCCGGTTCGAGCGGCGTCATGATGACCTGTGCGGATAGGAAGCTGCGTGCGGTTGTGCCCATCCTTGCCGCATATGTAGCAGATTACCCCGAACAGTGTCTTGTTGCAGGGTGCATGGAGAACCGCTGCCCAACTGGCCAGGTGCTGCCGGAGGAACGGGGGAGCCATCAGTACTGTATCCCACGAGATCAAAAAGAAACACTCGATCTTCTCGATGCCCATCGTTCCGGTACGCTTGTGGGCGAGCTGAAGGATCGCTTCAAGGCTCTTGGATTGCGCGCCATACACGAGCCGTTTTGGGCGAAACTTCCTCATTCCGATATATTCCAGTGTTTTACGCCTGACCTCTTGCATCAGCTGCATAAGGGCGTGTTCAAAGACCATTTGGTGAAGTGGTGTACGCAACTCATTGGCGAGATTGAGCTCGACGCGCGATTTCGAGCTATGCCCACATTGACAAATTTGCGACACTTCAAGAACGGTATTTCGAAGGTCTCCCAATGGACTGGACACGAGCACAAGGAGATGGAGAAGGTATTCCTGGGGCTTGTGGCGACAGGCATTGACGATGAAGTCGTAATGGCAGTCCGCGCTCTTTTGGATTTCATTTATCTCGCGTCATTACAGGCACATACAACCCTCACGCTCAGTGCGCTTCAGCAGGCTCTCGACGACTTTCATGCCCACAAGCATGTGTTCATCGACCTTGGTGCTCGTCGTCCGCCTCATTTCAACATACCCAAATACCACATGCTCGAACACTACGTCACGCTCATTCGCAATTTTGGTAGCGCCGATGGCTTCAATACCGAGTGGTCAGAACGTCTTCATATCGATTATGCAAAGGATGCATACCGTGCGTCAAACAAAAAGGACTATACTGCGCAGATGACAAAGTGGCTTTCTCGCCAGGAGGCCGTTGATCGGTATGCCATGTACCTGGAGTGGTGTGCCCGCGGCGAGTATTCTCTCTCATCAGACACTGTATTGTCACCTTCCATCAGCAGTATCGGAATTGTACGACAGGCTCCCTCAAGCACTGTGCAATATACCGTTGCAGCAACTCATCCGACATCACTCCGCGCTGTCGCTGCACACAAGATCATCGAGGAGCACAATGCATCCCGCTTTATTCCAGCCCTGCAAACCTTCCTTCGGATTCACGGCTCTCTCATCACTCCACAACCCTTTGATAGCTTTTCGCTCTTCAAACAGCTGGTTGTCCATCTTCCCGCAATTTCTGAAGTCAGTAAGAACACCGCCAAACTCAAGAACGTGATACGAGCAGCTCCTCCGACACCTGCCAATGGAAGACGCCCCGCCGAACCTGCCCATCTCGACTTCGCCCTCATCCGCACTGGTGAACGAAATCCTGTTACGGACAACACCGCCCTTCACGGTTTGCGAGCGGCTCGTGTACGGGCCATCTTCACCCTTCCCGCAACCTACGGCATCCGTACGGTACACCCGCTGGTCTATGTGGAGTGGTTCACACCATTTCACGAACCTGATCCACTTACCGGCATGTATATGGTGACCCGCTCCACTAGGATGCATGGTCCATACGCCGAAATCGTTGAGGCGGACCGTGTTGTGCGGAACTGTCACTTGCTACCAAGATACGGGCGCAAGAAGGACGAGTCGTGGTCATCAGAGAATATATCAGATCAGTGTCATACATTTTTCAATAACTCGTATATCGACATGCACATGTATTGCTTGTTTCGCCTATTACATACTGGGTGTGTATAACGATCTTCTCATTTTGAGCTAGAGTGAAGCGAGCGAGATGTCAGACTTGTCACAGCTAGGGGGGGCGGTATGCGTACCTTTGACCGAACCGTCTCACAAGCGGGCGGCCAGATTGACCTAGTCGCACTGGCGGCGCACAGGGACTGGATGGGGGCAAACTTGATTTGCGAGAGACTTGCAGCGCAGGCGGACTGGACGGTGGCAGACTAGACCTTAGACTCGGAAACAGAACACTAAGGGAGCTCTCTCCCTCAGTCTCCGGCATTTGTAACTCTCGTCCACCCTCATCCTCTGTTTCTGGGACAACCTCACAGTCCGTCTCGGGCACGACTTCGTTGTCACGTATGTACACCGGCATGCGAACGGCGTGTGGACTGCTTTCGATATGGGGCAGCTCCGATTGTCGTGTTCGCTTTCGGACGAGCTGGCTCCTGCTGCCTGACAGTGAGCGTTTCCGTAACTCCAGGGAACGACCATGTGTACGGCCTCGTTCATACGTGCACTGCACGGTATGACCATCCTTGAAAGAAAAGGTAAAACTCTACAGAAACCGATCAGATTTATTTACAGTCAAAGCGATTAACACTCACAAGACGTCCGTCTTGCTCAGCGGGAATTTGTATGGTTGCAGATAGCGGGGTGGCAGATGCAACCGGCGGTGTAATTGTGAACGAGATGGCGGCCATATTGGACAGCCACGGGATTCAAGCAGGACTGAAGTCGAAGTTCAGATATGGAGGAGACCCGTCACAGCCAATATGGCGGGTTGACCGACTCTTTTCGGCAGTGATCGAGAGTCGAACATGACTTGCAAGGACAGAAAACTCAAGCGCGCTACGGTGTCTACATAGCGCTATGGAGGCGCCCACGTTGCTAGCCATGCTATGGAGGCGCTCGTGGCTCTCCATAGCGCTACATAAAGTCCTTAGCTCTACTGTAGCGTTTCTGAGCAATAACGCGTTTCCAGATGGATGGCATGAGACCTGCCAGAATGACCGTCAATAAAA
>JAAIFI010000057.1:0-120457 GCA_011032875.1 Phlebia tremellosa | reverse complement strand
TTTTTGGCTAGGATATATGGGCGCTTTCGGGGGTCCTTCATATGCACGGAGGCTTCGACGTTCGAAAAGGCATTCTAGAATGGGCCCGAGAAGCCCTCGAGGGGGGCGCCTGACTGGTGCATATGCATGTGCCAATACCGTGACGAAGCCAAGCACTGGGCACGCTGCACTGGGCACTGGGCACTTGAGCAGAATGACAGGAAGAGGTATTCCCGTGTAAAGGGCAGGGGTGTGTGTTTGGGAGTCTAGGGGTGATATATGATAAGCTACAGGGTCTGTCTGCTAGCAGCTACAATACCAGACGACAGCGGTATGCAACAAGGGGCGAATCAAGGACAAGGATACATCGCAGATACCAGATAGGCGGATATCAGGAAGCAGGAAGCAGGAAGTAAGGGCGTGGCAGGAAGCACTTGTCTAATCTAGAGAGGAAGGGCTGTGCGGTGTATATCGGTGCATACAGTATCACAAGAAGAATCGACATCTTGCGGGTCATTCACATACATCAGCGATGACCCTCGTCACGTCATGAGCCATGAGCATACGTTCCACGATCTATCTGTTGGATGTGGGATTGGATGTGGGAGATGGGAGATGGCAGAGCCGGAAGGGTGAAGAAGGGTGCGACCGTGTGCTTCAGGCTCAGGCTCAATATTCAATACCTGCAGAGGAAGAGAAGCGTTCCAGCTCTTCAGTACATTGTGTTACGTGACGGGAAGGTGCGAGATGCGGGAAGGTGCGAGATGGGAGATGGGAGAGGCGAGAGGGTGTGTGCTCACCGGTACTTCCGCCTCTCGATGGTCCGGAACAGCGCGACCGCGGTGCCGACGGTGGAGAACCACAGCGCAAGCGCGGCACCGAGCACCATCCACACCTGTGACAATATCATGACGACTCGTCAGTCCATCGCGACACCAGGATCACAATGATAATCGCCACGTCGCCAGATCGTAGAATCATGGGATCGTGTAACGGGAGAAGAGGATCGTGTAATAGAAGCAGAGACAAGACGACGCACCCCGTTCCCGTACGTCCCCGCGACGAGCCCGTCGGTGTCCGCCCACACGCGGCCCTTCGTGTCCGCGACCATGACGACGTCGAAGATGAACACGACGGTCGCGAGCGTCGCCGCGAGCAGCCCGAGCCCGAAGCTCGCCCCCGCCGCCGCCCGTGAGATCCCTGTGGTGCGCCAGCGGAGGATGTAGAGTGAGGAGAGGAGGGCGAGGAAGGTGATGCCGCAGGCTGTGATGGGGGGTGGTGCGTTCATTTCGGTTTAGAGTTGCAATTTTAAGATTAAAGAGTGATATGAAGAATAAGATGAAGAGGAGTGGATATGTGTAAGTACGACGCGAAATGAGATGGAAGACGGAAGACGGAAGATGACGGAGAAACACGCGTGATGTGATGCGCACCTATGGGGTGGAGCACGAAGGCGGCGGTGAGCGCGTGCTTGAGCGCGTTCGGGTCGACGTTCTGCGCGCGCAGCACGCTCTGCACGGTGCTGTCGAAGTCGTAGCCGAGGTGCGGCTTGGAGCAGTCCGGCGCGCTCACCGTGTCCGCGAGGCCGACGATCCTGCGTAGGTGATAAGTACAGTCACGCGACGTCAATATAATTATTCGACATCGATATTTCAATGAGCACAAGGTCGCGCACGGCCGCGACTGAATACTCATGGGCGCGCGCCGGCCGGGGGAGAAGACGCAGAGACGCTTTCTGATGGTGTGCGTGTACTCACGAGATGGTGACAGACGACGTGCAGTAGCCCCAGACGCCGAAGCGCGCGACGGCCTGTGCGGAGGCGTCGAGCGCGCTCGCGCCGACGTACGCGGTGAGGCGCAGGATGTAGATCGTCTTGATGATGGGGATGGAGAGCGAGACGAGGAGCAGCAGCAGGAACGCGGTGAACACGAGAAGCGGGGTTATCGCGGCTAGCAGCATGGTCGCTTTGCGTTCCGAGTTCTCAGAGGGCTGATTCAAGGTAAGTTTGGCTAGCTCAACGGGTGTCCAGGAGGGGTATATATCCAGTGCGAGTTAGCCCGGGCGACCAGGAAGAGAGACGATTGAGGACGCGAGGACGAGGACGGCAGGGGGGATCGCCCCAAGAGGTGGGACGATATAAGGCATGGGTTGACAGGTGGGACGCCGGTGGAGAAGTTGGGAGACGAAGACGAGTGCGTGGGGTAAGAGCTAGGGCCTGATAAGCTCAATGGTGTCAAATACCGAGGGCGGGCGGCGGCAGTGTTATGTTAGCTGCAACCTGGTGAGCTTGAGCAGAGGGTGAGCAGAGGGTGAGATTGCGAGGTGGTGGCTCGCGGATTATGGTGGTCTTATGTTCTGATTGCTTGTTGTAATGAGACGGCGGGAAGTATGAGCGTGGGAAGCGAGCTCATGCAGTCGTCGGTGAGTAGCGTCGCTACTTACTCGCGTTGGTCGAGTCTCGAGCGCGGATTGGCAACCCGTTGCCCCGGCCGCGGACAAGGAGGACCCCAGATTACAACCGAGTTGTTGCAATCAAACGCAGCCTAAGCCCGTGGGCTGGGTCTGGCTGGACGCCCATCACCCGTTATTTAGCAATTTATGGGGAAATGTCGATGGCGGCGACGGTCTACACAGCGCTGGTGTCGTCTGCGAAGAGGGCAACATGGTCATTATTATGCACAATGTGAATATAGACATAGCATGCGACGGGCATCGCCTGGGATAAACTCATGAGCCCGGCCGGAGCCCACACATTGTCATGTTGGACATGGGCGACGGAGCTTGTAATTGTGATTCGCGATCATGGTCGCCAACAGACTGCAGCTGCTTCCCTCGGTTACCCAGGTCACTAATCACGAAAAGATTGTCACGTTCTGTTGAAGTTTTTTGTTTCACAACGCGGGCACACTGCTCAGTGAGTGGGTGAGATAGGCTAGACTATTGGCAGTGTCGAGTGCAGATATCCTCGCAGCAGGTTATGCACGCCGTTCATAGCATGGAATAAATACACAATGACAGACTGCCTACGACAATAACCAGAACGATAACGGCAGAAAGCCAAGAGGGTCGGGGGGACGCTGAATTGTTGTGAGAGCTCAAACAGTTTAGCCTTGTTTGTTCCCTATACGAATTGGGATAAGTAGGGCGCCGTGTTCAGAGTTTGTTCCCTATCTCTCTTCCTCTCTCTCGTCTCTCCCTTTCTTGCCCAGGCATAGGCCAGCCTTGCCCGTCTCTCTCTTCAGCGCATACCCTTTATCGTAAGTCCATCCGCTCTCTCCTCCTCACCACCACCACCACCCGCCTCATTCTCACCCACTCGCACGCCAACACCCCCCGTTTCCCGCGTATCTACTAGCATATCAACCACCTACTGACGCGTCGCCTGCCCCCGCAGCTCACGCTCTCGCTA
The DNA here is from genome assembly GCA_011032875.1 of Phlebia tremellosa. Lineage (NCBI taxonomy): Eukaryota > Fungi > Basidiomycota > Agaricomycetes > Polyporales > Meruliaceae > Phlebia > Phlebia tremellosa. The sequence continues at coordinate 117,068 of JAAIFI010000057.1, read as the reverse complement.
TTCTATCGTAATGTCTGCCCCTGCCGAGACCGTCGTCGCCGCTGCCCCCGCTGAGGAGGTCCCAACCACCGAGACACCCGCCGCTGAGCCCGCTCCCGCTCCCACCGCCGAGGAGCCCAAGGCAGAAGAGGCCGCGCCCGCTGCTGAAGCTCCCAAGGAGGATGCCAAGGTAGAGGTGCGTAATCCGTCGTGTGACCCGCTTGCCTCAGCCCATTGACGCTTGTTTCGATTTTTCGATTTCACAGGAGCCCGCTGCACCCGCCGCTGAGGCCACTGAGGAGACCCCTGCCGCCGCCCCCGCCGCTGAGGAGGCCAAACCCGTAAGTCGCCCGTCCCACATCTGCACCCGTCGATACGTATTGATGGCGTCGTCAAGGCCGAGGAAGCGCACAAGAAGGAGGAGAGGCCCAAGAGCCCCAGCCTGCTTGCCAAGCTCCTTGCGCCCTTCAAGAGCGGTGAGAAGAAGGTCAAGGAGAAGACCACCAAGAAGGTCGAGAAGAAGGAGGAGGTACGTCGCGCTGTCAAATCAGGAAATTCATTTTCTGACGTTTATCGCTCGTTCAGGCCCCCGCTAAGGAGGCACCCAAAGAGGCTGCTCCTGCTGAGGAGCCCGTTGCTGCTGCCGCTGAGCCTGCCCCTGCTGCAGAGGAGGCTCCGGCTGCTGAGCCCGTGAAGGAGACGTAAGTCTATCTATCAACCATATTCAATATCTCGCTCAATATAATGTATCTAGCGAGCACGCGGAGGCTGAGGCACCTGCTGTCGAGCCCGAGACCATTGCTACGGAGGCTGCTCCCGTAGAGGAGAAGGTTAGTTTCTGCTCTCGCGCTTGTTCCGAATATCTTCTAATGTCATTCCTATCGCAGAAGGAGGAGAAGAAAGAGGAGAAGCCCAAGTCGCCCAAGGTTGGCCGTCGCCTGTCCGCGCGTGTCGGTGACTTCTTCAAGCCCAAGCACAAGGAGCCCGCCGTCCCCGCCAAGGTTGTCGAGGCCGAGGACGCGCCACCCAAGATCGAGGAGCCCACCCCGGTCGCTCCCCTGGAGAACCCCGCTGCCGAGGAGGGCGAGGCCGCGCCTGCTGCGACTGAGGCTGCCCCCGCCGCCGAGGAGCCAAAGCCCGAGGCCGCGGTCGCCGCCTCAGCATAGACGACGATACCCGTGATGTGTTGATGTTCTGCGCTCGCTTTCCCTCTAATGACTCTTACGAACGCCTCGCCGCTTCCTAATGCCCTCGTCATTACCCCCCTTCTCTTCGGTGCTGGTTCTGGATCTTCAGTGGTTCTCGTTCTACGTTCAGGATCTCATGTTTTCCGCCTCTCTTATTCCCCCTCCCCCTTATTATACGACAGCGGGTTTATGGGGGGGCGCGCACGGTGTGAGCGTGAGCTCGTGTGCGCGCGGCCGTCCCTGTGTGCGCGCGCATGCCTCGTTGTGTTGTTCGCAGCTCTCCGGCGGTGCCCGTTCACACCTACTACGACTAGTCTCGCGTATCCGTTGTCATACACCCTAATAGTCGGTCCGGTTGTTGGTTATACTCTTCTCCTCTTTTTTCGTCTACACGCATACCCACTTTCATTCGTGCATCGGATCGTGCTCGCATGTGTGTTCGTACGGTTCGCTTGTAATCATTGTTGTGTTTGATACAAGAAGGCCGGGCACTGTGAGCACTGGACTGGAGCGAGATGAGGCGTGTCTATGCGGCTGCGGCTGTGGCTGCGATTGCGAAGTGTTAATTGCTTGTCAGTATGAGTCAGTTGACCGAGTGTCTTCGGTGAGATGAGTTCATTATACCGCTACGTGGGCGTTACGTTACTGCCACTCAGCAGGGCAGCGCCGCCAAGTACTGTGCTCGAGGCGGACTGATTTGGGAGGTGCCTTTGTTCCGTCGCGGTGCAGCGTTGAGTCTAACCGTTTACCGCCGCCTGACGTACACAGTACACACAGGCTCAGGCTCATATCAGTGGCACGACGCCTTCCCTGCTCTTGTGTCTTCTTGTGCGCGCCTGCCGAATATGCCAAGCACGGACCTCGTGTACGTGTGTGCGTATACGGTTTACGCTCGTAGATTTTTTATTATTACATCGCTACATGGCAATCCAGCCTCGCAGAGACGTAACTGCACGCGCACGCGTCGTAGAGGCAGACGACGACGTGAAGCGAAGGACGACGGACGGTTGGTTACACCCTGATACCCTGATACCCTGGCGGTCCCGCCGAGCTCGGCCGGAGCTAGTGGGGTTGTGCTTGTACGTGTGTTACATAGTCCAAGCCCTTCTGCGTTCTGAGATCTGAGGGGTCTTGAGACTTCTTGCTGCGCGGGGTGTAGCTTGTGACTAATGAGTGGCTCTGAGCTCTGAGCCTGCCGTATCCTTTGGACTCTGGAGGGGCGTTCTGCCACCAAACCATCTGACGTGTGCAGTGTGTAGGCCTGAAATTTGGATCATGAATCATCATCACCCCGTCTCGAAGGCTCAGGTTTCACGCCGGCTGGCTCCGCAGCGAATAGGAAGGCAGAAGGTCGAAGAGTGGAGAAAGAAGCGGAAGAGGAAGAGGAAGAGTAAATAGTAAATAATAAAGGGATGACAGGACCCTGGGCTAGTACGTATACTATACATAGCACCGAGGCGCTGTATGTGGAAAAGAACCTGCTCTGGCTGCTGCGAAGTGGAAGTGGAAGCGGGTCACCAGAATTATGGTTTATATGGTATATGGACAATGGAAAAGGTACACCGCTCGCGCGGACCGACTGGCTTTTGCTCTGGCATTGCAGTCACCCGTTGTAGGTGGCTGAATGGTGCCTTGTTCAGCGGTGCTTGAAGCTTTTGGTGGAATTTTGGGTCGTATTGCCGGAACTCAGGCCAGAACGATAGAACTCTGAACGATAAGCTTCACATGTGGATGCAGCGTCGGTTCGGAGGCCGGCGCTCCGTTGGTTCTGTGTCCTCATAGAAGTTGGAACAGACCACGGATTGGAAGACGCGAGGATGGTGATGCGTGGACTTTCCGTCAGACTCCCCCAGAGTATGATAGTATGTACATCTAAAAAAGAATGTATGCGGCGCGTGCAGCGGGGCTGTGCACTGTGCAACCTGTGTTCTGGAAGAAGAAAAAATGTCACTGTGCGCAGTTGTCAATGCATGCGCTACGTGATCTCGAATAAACGTGCCGTATCTTCCTACGGCGGCAGGGATGCCGACGATTCCAGCGAAAAAGCAAATTGACTCTTGAGACACGATTAATGGGCGCCTCTATGAGAGCCTCGTGGGCGGGGACCGAAAAGGGAAGGAAGCAGGCTTGAGAAATAAACACGGCCAAACAGTTTCTATCGTACATTGATGTCGAACTATCGTGCTCACGCTTGAAGCTGATATACATGGAATAATATCTGGTGTACGAGGCAGAACTACTTGCTTACTAGTACTGCGGCGCAACTAGGTGCAGCGCCTGGCACCTTATCATGGACCCACCCGGGTCGGCATGATAGTTAGATTCTGTTCGATTCTCAGGCTCCGAGTACAATGGTCCGAAGCGTCTCCGATAGCCTTAGCCACTCCACTTTCAAGCTACTTAGGGTGTCGACATGTGGGAGATTGTGCTATTTATGACCAGGTTCTCCTGCCGACATGTTGCCTTGACCCTTGAACTTAAGCATCATGAATCGTTTAGCGGCTAGTAGTGTCTACGCCGCAGTTCTGGACGGACCCTTCTTACATACTTGCACTAATCCCCAAAAAGTAGAAAGCGTCTGTCACGAGAATCGCCGTTATTTTTGAACATCATCAAAACCCGCCGATCCGCTGCGAGCCTCGTGTCAGTGACAAAGGACTGCTAGTATACCAGCTCTGATGCGCCACTTTTGTGCACAATGAGGCTTGCTATAACGTTCAACCCGATTGTAGCATTCATATGTAAACATTATCCTCATACGCTCTGGAACGACAAATCCATTACATGTGCAGCAGCGCTACATCCTACTCCTGGTAGCAGATGACGGAGCTCAATTCATTGTCGATCCCAGACGGGAGGCTGGAGAAGCCAGGATAGGTGCCGGTGTACGTCTCACCAGTGCAATCGTCGGCCCTGCCCACATAAACAAACGTATCAGCACGACACGCGCGTCGGACGTCCGTGCGGTGCACTCACGTGTAAGTGACGCAGAGCCATCCCTGGTCGGGGCCCCAGCTGGATATCTGGTCGTTGAACCCGCTAGGGAAGTTCGTGCACACGCCGTTAGTGACGGCGAAGTCGTCGCATTCGCCGGCGAAGCCGCCTTCGGTGCAGATGTAGATGTGGCCTGTCGCGTCGCGGGACTGTAATAGGATGGAGCAGGTCAGAGGAGGTCTGTATACTACGGTGAGAACCAATGATACTCACCTTGAGGGATGGTCCGGGAATAGGTGCAGCCTCGGGGGCGGGGGCAGCTTCTGCCATGCTGGACAAGGCGGCCAACATGGCACCGAGAACGAGGAAGGACGATTTGAGCTGCATGTTTATAGTGTAAAAAGAGGAGTGAAGACGAGAGTCAATAGACGATTGTAGACGGTGATTGTCTGAATAACACCAGTTGGACTGAAGGGTTTATATACTTGCTTCAGCGTCATGCCTCCAAGGTATGTAATGTCTGCACGAAAAATAAAATAATAACACAAACGTGCAATGTGTGAGCGCAAATTTGAAGATCAACAGCGGCCATCTCGTACGTGTCTCATGTATCACGGAGTCACCAAGTTTCTGATAACCGACTTTGAGCTGCGCCTATTGATATCGTCCATGTCGCCTACGTCCAGAGGTAGAAGTGAGAGGTAATGTGAAGATGAATCGCGCGGATCGTCACTTCCAGCCCGGCTGTCACACTTCATATCTTCCGATCATAAATGATAGTCGCTCTCAGAACGACAGGCAAGTACAGCTAGGGTAAAATCGCGTACTTCAGTTGACCGGCCCCCGACAAGCGCAACGCTTACGGACTCCAGAAAAATGCTTATCATGAGGTAGACCTCGACACAGAAAGTGGACCTGACCATGTTGTCATTCAGCGTCATGCGAGCAGGTAAGAATATAGTGCATAGCGCACTCACAGCATGAAAACCGTGACCAAGGATAGAAGTTCAGTACATGCTATGCGTTTAGTTTTCTTCAGCCGTTATCAAGCTCGTTGCTCATGGCCACACAGGCATAAATCCTGCATGTCTGTTTCTGGTGTCAAGATATCAATTGTGATAAGAACCGGTTCGAAAGGTGGTGGCAAGAGACTAAGTACTGCGGCCGCCGATTCGTGAAAGTCATGGGCAAATATGATCTAGCGTCAATCGATCAAATAGTCTGTCGATATCTGGACACGCCCAAGTTCAAACGTTCATGTTGCTCGATTGTGCATCTGCATTTGCTATCATCCCATTTTTTGTAGGGTCGTTCTTGAAGACGTTATCTAGTATGCCGATGATAAACGTTGATAAACATGTGAGTTCTCAGGCTTAATCGCGTTTGCTGAGCGCTGACCAGTACTGGCGACTAACCCACGCCGCGACAGAACATGCATCGTCTCGCACACTGTATAGGATGTGTTTGATATCAACAGAATGAGATGGTCCAGGTGTGAGCATGCAATGTGAGACATGAAATTCTGGTTGAAGGTCACGGTGCTCTCATCCTTTCCAGTCACGGACCGAGCCCTTGAAGCGCACGAACACGGGGGAACAGCAGCATCATACATGATGACTGTCCGGGGCACCATGAACCGTTTTCAAGTATGTCGTACTACAGATTGGAACTTTGCGTGCATCCAGATGCCTGGTACTGGACGGAAACTCCTCATGTCACTTTGCTCTGTCATCGGGCCCTGCTTCGTCCGCCGAAAGGAGGCAATGTACGCCCTCTGCTCCATGTTTTATTTCATTTCATTTCTGTTGTTCACTATTTTTATTTTTCCAGGTAAATATTCTGTACTTGCTAGCATTCGTGGCGCCGGCTTCAGCGAGGTCTTTAAAAGCATCGCTGTCGGGCTGTGAGAACACTCAGGCAATCCATCTCTATTCTTCTTGACTTTTGATTATCTTACTTCATTTACATGCAGTTCAAGTCTTCTCTCCTCGCACTTGCGAGCACTGCGCTCGTCTCGATTCAACTTGCCGCCGCGACTCCCTCTGTAATTGAGGCTGGTAACATTTCTGTAAGCAGTATGATTACTTCAAACATACTATTCCTCGCTAACAATTCGCTTCAGGCTCGCGCAGCCGATGTCGACGGCCACATATACATCTGCACTGACCCCAACTTTGAGGGCGATTGCACGGACTATGGGTTCTTCAACCAGCAGTGCACGAACTTTCCGAGCGACTTCGATAATCAAATCTCGTCGATGGGTCCTGACCAGGGATGGTTCTGCATCACCTTTGTGTAAGCACTTGAGATTGAGGGCTATGGAAAGGAGGATTGACGATGCTTTGGTCTACAGGAACTACAATTGCGACTACAGTGGCGAGACTTACACCGTGACCTATCCGGGCTATAGCAGTCTGCCTTCTGGCATCGACAATGCACTCAGCTCGATCTACTGCAGTGCTGCATAGTTTGGACAGATATATACGGTATTGATACGTCGTTCATTGAGCATTCAATGATATGAGGAACTCGCTTGTTTTATTGTTCTGAGGCTGTCGCTGTACTTGCGCACCTCATGCCACAGTCAAAGCAAGCTACGGGAGTCTGATACCAACGGTAAAAATGAGATAAATCGTTGCCACCCAATCAAACCAGCCAGAGATGTATGTCTCTGGCAATGACGGCACAGTCGAATAGACAATATCTAAGACCCAAAAAGGCAGGAGAGAGACTTTGAGAATAAACAAGGCCAAACAAGATGGCCGCCGGCGGCCGCGACTTGTGCACACACGATCTCATACTTTCATGGCAGAAACTCGCTCAGTCATCAAGTGAGACCTATCGTGACGGAGTTCCTCATTTTTGGTGAGTGGCACTTCGTTGTTCAACTCGCCTCTAACTTTTGTTGTGACGTATAGATCACTGGCTCTCGCACTTGACTCCCGATGTAAAATATTGTCGACGTTTGCGATATACTCAATATCTTTAGTGTCATTTTTTGATGTACCTCTCCTCGCCTTTCAAGGCGAGAGCGAATGCTTTGCACTAACAGGCGACAAGCCAGACAATCAACCACACTTTCTATGTACACCCGAAAATGCCGACCCTGGGGAGCTTTACCGTATGCTGCGCGAGAGCACTGAGCCCTGAGAAGATAAACTCCTGGATACCGAACACACCGTCTATGTCGAAGTCGAGGTCGTAGTGAGAGCAACCGTCGACGCTGTCGGTAGCTTCGGGCGATCAATCCGGTGATCAAACTCCGGACATGTATGCGCACCTTCTCCCGCTCGCTCAGCTGCAACTTTATCAGCAGTTGCGACTAGTATCTACTAGTAGGGGCTCGATGGGAATACCTGCAAGTCTGCATCTCCACAAAAATGTGAGTTTATCCCGCACTTTCTTATGTTTTGCGCTTGCTGTGGTCGATTTAATGCGGCACAATATCCCGGGGGCGTCCTCCTTGCTAGATGTTCAGTCTAACCTCTTCTATCGAACTCAAGGAATGAGCTACTCAAAAAACAGCCTGTCGCCTATCCCGGTGAATCGGAGACTATCTCACCTAGATCCTACCTGACACCGCCTGCGGGATGGATTGATGGGTACGTGTGTATTGGGTGCAATCAGGCGTCTTTGCCCTCGGGTTTTGAGGACAGATGCGCAATTTGGCAATGATGTGAACTTACAGAGCTATCACCGCATCTCCACCATCATTTCGGCTGGCTGTACCTGGAACCACGGGTTCCCCTAGTGCTCCCGCAGACCGTCTTGCATCCGCATGGCAGCGACATGCATAATAAACAGGTGCTGGAATAGCGGGAACGAATCCCTAAGCCTCTCCTCAACCCTTTGGTTTTGACATGTCCTCTTTGACCCGCAAGATATCGACCCCTTTGACATGGTTCAAGTCCCGTTCAATTCCCGCACAGGCCTTCATATGGACGCTCTTGGTCCTAGTTATCACAGCGATGTTGGGCGCTGGTCTGATCATCAATGCTAAGCAGACAAATGGCATTGCAAACGTCATCGAAGCTGGTGCTCAGGGTGGATCGGGGGTAAGTGACATTGTCTATATCATGTAAAAAATGATAAACGATATCCATGTTAGATCGTGCTTCTTGGCCATGTCTTCAACATCGACATACCTTCTCGCCAGGTTGACATCTCGTGGCTCATAGTCGGCTGTGGAGACTTGCAAGAGGAGGGTACTACTTCCTATGGAGTGTCGAATTGCGGCAGACTATCCGTACCCACTGACTTCTTTGTGGACGGGTGAGAATATCCAAATCTCGCCCTGAACGGCATCTATTGACTCTATCATGACTAGATCGTCTGAACCCAACGGTACCTTCGATCCGGCAAGCATACCTTATACGACGGACGGCAATTCCTTGCAATAGTGAGTACAACAATTGTCGTATCGGTGTCGTTCATCTCAATATCGGCGTAGTGTTCAGGCGCTGAACGAGTTTCAAACGACTCACTTGCTGTATATTTCAGCATGGAACGGATTGGACCAACAATATGCGTATCCTTTCGATACGTATTTCCTCGACACAAGCTTCATCGCTTTTGATAGCAATACCAACCAGAGTTACGATATCCTATCCTTAAGCCCGATCGACTCCACCAACAGTTTCTACACTGACATCCAACAACAGTGGGCCACCACGATCAACATGACGAGCATCTCTGTCGGCGGTCGGTACATGAAGACGATGTTTCGCAGAACCATGCTTACGCAGTTCTTCATCATGGCCATGTTCCTCGTTAACTGGGGACTTACACTTGTCGTCCTGTATATCAGTGTCGCCGCATCCGATGGTCGCAAAGTCAACGAGTCTATCTTGGTGCTGCCTCTCAGCGTAATCCTGACCATTCCGGCTTTGAGAGCATTGTGGGTCGGGGCACCCGCCTTCGGTATGTCTTTGCCCTAACTGTAATGTGAACCGCTGTTGAGAAAAAACCTCTCAAATAGGATTGATGCTTGGTTAGTCAGTTTCTCTGCCTCTATTTAGTTATCTCACCTCATGGCCGGCAACAGACACCGTTGGTCTTTTTGTGCAGATGCTTGTGGTCGCTATATGTTCCATCTATCTTGTTGTCGTCATTGGCCTCGGCAACAAGGGTGATGGGCAGCCGGCGGGGAATCGAGGGTATACTCCAGTCGTTGCACAGCCTGAGTCCCTTGACTATAAGGAATAGGACCTAGGTGCGTCATCGTCCACAATGCCTGTTTGGTTCATGCGATGACTCTCCCTTGGTAGCATCGCGCGTTGAGTGCAATGCGCAAAGCACGCACGTTCTCTGCCAGACACCCCGAGACACAGAACCACCGCTCTTCATATCAAAGAGCTTTGGTCCAGTCGAACCGTACCGAGAGTCAAGATTATGTTCCGAGTAATGGCAATGGGCTGATAGTTGTGAATTTTGGCTTGCCATTGTACAACTGAGATCTTGGATGACTATATGTTGTCGCATGATAGTACTTGTGAGTCCTGACTCAAATTGTCCAAACTATGACTAGCTTGTACTACGCGCCGGAGACGCCACGAGCGGTACGGGTCGCAACCGTGTCATCGTTTTGGACCCAAGCCTGCTCAAGCTCTCTCTGAAGGACTGTCGCTCATCTGCCTCGTTATGCCGAGTCTACGCCACCATCATTCAAAATGCATTCCCGTTCATGCGCGTTTTGCAGTCCGGAGATTTGCGTATCGATGAACCCATCCTACCATGGCGCTCAGAGCTCCTGACGTGTCATTCATATACGCTCAAGTCCAACACAGTTTAACATCACTCTGAACTATGCAAGAACTCAAGGATATTCCATATCTTCAGCCCAGCGATAGTCACTATCACAAATTCGACCTCTACGTACCATCATCTACACAGTCTGCTTCCTCGTCCCCCCTTCTGTGCTTTGTACATGGAGGCGGGTGGCAATGGCTAGTATCGTGATCGATGCCTTGTGTCAAGTAGCTGACTGTTCATTTAACTTGTAGGGAGGATAAAGCGGATTACGCTGACCTGGCGCGACGCCTAGCATCCTTGACTTTATGCTCGGTCACAGCGATTAACTATCGCCTGACGAATGTTGAAAATCAGTTGAAATATCCCGCCCATGCTGAAGATGTCCTCCATTTCCTCGAGTTTATACTGGAGTGGGACGGCCCAAGTGGTGCAGGGTCGAGGCCCTACGACTCCTCACGGCTGTACCTCCTCGGTCATAGTTGTACCGCTTACACCGTTCCATCCATACTCATGAACCCACCGCCCGACCTAGCACCTGATGCTCCAAACACTCTGAATCCCACGCTGCGTTTATTGCGCTCGGTTCGCGGCGTCGTGCTGTCGGGTGGTGGCTACGACTTAGACACGCTTATGGACGCAGTCCCCTCCCATAAGGACAGGATTGTCAAACGTGTCTTTGGCGATCTACCATCCTACCAAGCCTTCAATCTCACGCGTTATGGGCTCAAGGACGGCTCAGAGCATATTCGATGGCTCGTCATTTATTCACACGGCGACAAAGTAGTGAACAGGGCTCAAAGTGAAGCCATGATAGCAGGACTTAAGCGTGCTATAGCAGGACTTAAGCGTGCTATAGCAGCCAAGCAGGGCTCTGGAGACGTTGGAGAGAACTGGGAATTGTCGTCGGGTCACAACCAGATGTTGAGGGAAGACGGCTATCCTCAACTCGTAGATGCCTTCGTGCGCGAGGTTGAAAGGACGGTGTGAGCGGTCTAGAGGCATATATTGTTCGTCCCGTATACTGTCGAATCAAAGCTGTACTTGATGTTCAAATGACGGGACGTGATGTTCTGTTGGTGCCATCACTAGTGACTACTACACAACGTTCATAAGAACTTGGGAGACGCTCGATCCAGCTTCTTACTCACGAACCGTCCGCATCCATCTGTTGATAGCTTCCATCTTGATTTCCAGAAGTATCTCTGAGCTTTGCTTAGCAGGCATCCCCCAAATGGCCGTACATACTCATGGGAACGACAAGCTATGATATCTCATAATGTTCTCGCCAATCTCAGACGCGGTCTCAGGCTACCAAAACTCACACTTCGACCTGTTCTCCGCCATCGTAACACACTTTCTCGACCACTCTCAATGAAGGAATTCCTTAACATCCCGTATACTCAGCCATCTCGCGGTCTCTACAACGAGTTTGACTTATACGTGCCTCCTTCTCCACAGCCTTTGCCGCTTCTTTGCTTCGTGCATGGAGGCGCGTGGAGAGCGTGAGTTATCAGACGTCTCATATGTGCGCCAGATAGTCATGCATCCCCTGTTTTAGCGAAGACAAAGCAGATCATGCAGATCTAGCACGCCGTCTGGCGCAGTTGACCTCATGCCCCGTCGCTGTGCCCAACTACCGCCTCACCAAGCCGGAGACACCTCTCCTCCATCCTGGACACGCTCAGGACCTCCTCCAATTCCTGCAGTTCGCGTTAGATTGGGACGGTCCAGATGGCATCGAACAACCCTACGATTCGTCGCGTATATATGCCTTCGGTCACAGTTGCTCAGCGCACATGCTCACCTCCATCCTCCTCGCCCCAACGTCCGGCGCTGACGTGTTGACCCCGTCTCCGAAGCTACTAGCGGCTGTTCGCGGAATCGTGCTCTCGGAGGGTATCTACGACATAGACCTACTCCTACGCTCCTTCCCTCCGTACAAGAAATGGTTCATCGCAAATACCTTCGGAGACTTGCCATCTTACGAGGCGTTCAATACCGCTAATTATCGCTTCAGGGAAGGAGGAGAACACATAAACTGGCTTGTGATCCACTCTGAAGGCGACACGTTGGTCGACAAGTTGCAAGCCGACACTATTAGCGCCAGGCTGCAACATTTGATAGATGCTGGGAAGGGGTCGGGGAGTGTAGAGACCAATTGGGAGCTGATGTCAGAACACAATGCCATCTTAAAGGAAGAAGGTTACCCTGAGATTGTCAATACCTTTGTACGACGAAACGAGAATGATCTGTAACGATTGGATATCCTGCGCTAGAATCATAGGAAACAAGGCGTTTTTCATAGATAGTAGATGTTGTGTCGCTGGATCAAGCACGACGATCCATACCTGAATTTCCAGAAATTAAATGTGACCGCAGTAGACTCCGTCAGGCACACTCGGCGACGACGCCAGATAGACGTGTGAGAACAAGATAATATGTTACTCATACGCATAGACAAATTACAACTAGATCACTATTAATAAGATGGGTATAACGAAAACAAGCATGACAAAGTCGTACAGTAAGTCATCCAGAATAAAACAAAACGGATAGAGCGTCCGACACTGCGCCACTACTACAGATCGTATAGCCATAACATCAGCGAGCCGTGACTGAGGACGTGAACGATTCGTATTGTTCGCGTTAGTGTTTCCCACCCACGACAACGCCGACAACAATGCCGATGATTGCGAGAATAATGAGAGTAAGGAAGAAGCAGTACCAGCGTTTGCGCCGTGCTGAGCGTGCGTGCTTGACAGCTTTCTCCGTCTCTGCCAATCTGCAAGTACTGTGAGTGGAACTCCGAGCTTGGTCTAAGATAAGACTCACCCTCTCTCCGTATCATGCTCCACTTCTCCACCAATACGTTCGATGTCGTTGATAGTTTCATCTTGTTGATTGATAAGAACGCTCATCTGCAGATGAAAGGTGTGAGCTATCGACCGCTTGGGAAGAGAGGACACTAACATCGTTGAATAATTGCGCAAGCTCCTCCAGAGTATTTTCTATGCGTTGAATGTCTGTGTGACGTTCCTGCACTTCACGGTATGCAGCTCTGGACTCTGCATATCGGGTTGAAGCTGAAAGCTGATGAGGTTGCCTGTGAGAGATAGGACTAATCGCGGATTACAGTCCGACATACCGCCTGAGCGAAAATCTGGTCACCTCCACCTTGCGTGTCATTGACGACAGCATTGATTTCATCAGGAGAAGCATCGGGCTTGACTATGCAATAGTTAGACGTCGGTCCGCCACAATTTTACTGTGATACTCACCAATACGGAATTGCCGCTCTACTCGCTCCTTGTACCTCTGCCGGTAGTCGCGCTCGGCTTGCTGGTAGTTTTGCAAGGCTGCTACGAATTTGGATCGCGCAAAATCCGTCTAGCAACGAGTATATGAGTAAGGCGTATACCACTGGCACAGATCTGTAGCAGGAGTCTGGCCATGGTGTAGTTTCACGTACGCGGTTCTTCCGTATTGTTTTGTCTTGCCCCGGTTGCACAGGTTGGGATTCAAGAGCCTGTATACGCTGCTTGATGCTATTCCCCAATTCACGCGTTTGTGAAGCAAGATCCTCTAGGATAGCTGTGTTCTGGCGGTTAGCAGCTTCGTCCGTGCTGTTCAACGTTCGTGAATGCAACTCTGAGATGCGAGCGACATTTGCATTGTAGTTAGTGATTGCGTCTTGAATGGATGCGATCTTCGAGAGTAATATGATTAGGGGATATGAAGACCGCGCCAGACCGTGTGCGCCGTGTGAAGGCGTCTGTGCGCACCTCCGAGTAGAATGCCGACATAGCATCTACACCATTCCCAGGCATGGCACCGTTCGTTTGCACGCTGACGGGAGATGTAGGATACGCTGGTGTCCGTACATTTCCCATCTCTACGTCTTGAGGGGCACCGCCTGCTTGCTGCTGGCGTTGGGCCTACGCACAAGAAAGTCAGACCACTATTCATGGAGATTAGATGCTAAACACACCCTCAACTCTGCCAATCTGTCTCGTGCCATCGTCGGAAGGGTATATCACAACAGTTAATTTAAAAAGAGAACAGGAAAGCGAAGGGATTAGAGCAGGGGCTCGAGGGCAAGGAGACAACCTGCGGCAGCGGCGAACAAAGCGCCTGAATTCAGCGCAATTCGTTTCGAACGTTTCGATCGCACCTGCCACGTGGGATTTCCGCCCTGGTCGCCTCATGTCTCTCGAGGAGTCGCCTCATGTCTGGCTCATACAAGGCCGTACCTCACACAGCCACACCGACATGTCGTCTCATCACAGGCCTCTAGAAATGTGCAATAAATTATGTGGACGACGGTCAACAGGAGTCCATAGCGACACAAAGCTACAGATGCAAAGCAAGATAGCACTTCAACGACAAATAGATAGTGACACAGAACGCAGGCGCAGCAATCTCATGGCAGTCCTTTCGACCGGGCAGTCTCCGTTGACGGCCGGGCTTTCAGCTGAATCCCTCTGAGCTCCTGCCACAATTGGCTACGGCCGACTTCCCCGCTGCTCGGAAGGGCAGATAACCGCGACACAGGCTCGCTGTATCTGCTTGCACCTCCGAATGACGTTGTTGAGCGAGCTGGACTAGGTGCCCTTGTAGTGCCTGCCCGTGTAGACAGTTTCGGGCGTGATGGACTTGCTATGCTTGCGGGTGGTCTCGGACGACTCCGTCGATCAAGGCGCTCTGGGGATCGCGGTCTTTCCGAAAGCAGACTGGCTATCCCGAGTCTACCTGGGAAGGGCCTGGTGGCAGTAGGACGTACGACGGGCCTTACACCCTCCTCCTCTTGACTGTTACGTGCAGGAATGGTTGCTTCATCATCACCAGCTGAGGCATCCTTCGGCGGCGGTATGGTTCGTGGGAGGGGGGCGCCTGTTTGTCTAGGAGCCGATGTGGGCAATCTCAAATATCGGGCTCGTCTGTGAAGTACGTGTAAGTCAGTGGTTTCGAGCGTCATAAGTATCGCACGCACGCGACAGCTTTAAGCTCTAATCTGGTCTTGTACGCTTGCAACCATTTTGTCAACGCTTTGGCTATGGGAGAAGGTGAGATACAGCAGACACCAAGAGACATAAGATGACGCACAGAGCACGGTTGTCCGATCTTTCTCCCTGGCCTTCTTAGCTTGTAGTGCTTTGGGCATATAATCTCGCCAGATCAGCCAATATTTGGCTTTGAGATGAGAGGCATGGAAGCGAATCGCAGGCAGAGACTATCCTTCACTTAGTACACTGCGTCAAGCATGAAAGCTTGCTGATCAACATACCGTGGATTTTGAGTGCCATATGCCGAACGCACGGAAGACCAGGTTCTGCTGGCTTTTGACGAGGAACGCGTCCGCCTAGCAACTAGTGAGCATCGACCAACAGGCATAACTTGTTTTGCTCACCATTGGTTGTAGTCGGATATCAAGATAACGACCCCTCCACTTATCCCAAGCACTGGCGATCGCTCTGATCTTGAGCTTCTCTTCTTTCTCTTGCAAAACGAGACGCTTATGACGGGCGGCGCGGGAAGCAGCCAGCCAGCGATAGAACATGCGGCGCATATTTTCTGTAGTTCATGTATATGTCAGATAGGAAGATCGCAATTTATTATCACCGTACCTTCTCGCTTGACATCTTGATAACTCTCCATAAGGCTGAGTTCTTCAACATGGCGAATGCAAAGATTCTTCCACTTGTTGAAGGCAGCACTAAACATCATTACCAGTTAGATGCGATACAATGGAAATATGACGAAAATCTCACGTTAAAACTTCTCTGTCACTCTGTTGAGCTACCTCGAGCTCGCGGAATTTGAGATCAGCTACACGAGTAGTCCAATAATTGAGCGCGTTTGTGACGATGCGCTTGAAGATCAAATTACTTGATCAATCTCGGTGTTAAGGCTGAAATCGATCCACATACCAGATTGACACGCTGCTCCGTTATATCTCCGAGGAGTTTGAGCTGCCGCTCAGCTTGACAACGACGAGTCCATTCTTTCATCACCAGGATAAGTTCGAGGGGACAAAAGTATCTAGTATGCAACTTACCTCGAAGGTATCTCGTCAATACTCCCTTCTCAAATTCCTTCAACTTGCGCTCCCTTCGCTTTTCGGCGAGTTTTTCCTGCCACTTCTTCCAGCTATCTCTCATGAGGATGAACTTCTCAGCCTTCTTCGCAGCCTTCATCTGCAGCAGTCTGGCACGTCGTTGCATGTACCATGTGTTCAGCGTAGTGTACTGGAGCTGAAGAGCATGATAGCGGGCGGCGTACGCCTCCGCATTGCGATGAGACTTATAGACCTGCCGCCACTTTTGCAGAGACGTAGAGGCAAGGACGGACGACGATCTCAGCGAGAAGGCCACGGCCATATCTACATATAATCCTTTAGCTGTGGTTCGCGGTCGATCTGTCTCAGAACATACCTTCGCGCTCTCGTTGCTCTCTGACTTGTGCCTGCCATTTCTCCCATATCTGTCTCATCAAACGCACGTTTCTGACCCGGTCCAACAGCCTGCCGCGTTCGTGAGCTTTCCATACGCGCCAAACTGCTCTGACGAGAACATCGTTCTGACGAAGAACATGTTTCGATGCCTTACGATCCAAAGTCTATGAAGTAGTTCGTCAGCTAGGGGCCAAAAATGATAATGGGTGGTTAGCACCTACCCTCAGCTGATCTTGAGCCCCCTTCCATGCCGTGAAGAACCGTCTGACGAGGAAGAACTCGTAACGTTGATCTGCTTCCTTGTTTTCTTGTCTGTGAAAGATTTTTTGAGGATCATTTTGACAAACAAACCGGGAGGGTACTCACAGACGACTTTTCCAAGTATCAACAGCATTCGAGAGAATCCTTAGGTCCACTCGCTCCGCCATCGTGTGTTCAGCTTTCCTGATCTCCACGGCACGCAGCCACAATCCCCAACATCTCTTCACCTGATCGGCCTCTCTTGCTTTCATAAGATGATTGCCAGCCCTATCCAGGCTGCTTAACCGATCCATCTTCCCCTTCCATCTTCCATAGAGTCTCATAACGAGACGTCTAGAGTAGGCTTGATCTGCTGCGTTTGACCGATGCTTCTCTCGCCAGACACTCCACACATCTTCCTTCAGCCTCCGGTCGTGATTATCGCGAACGGTCTTCATGCGTGCACGCATGTCCTGCCGCCATTTGATCTGCTGTCTCTGTTTGAGAGTTTCCCTCCAGGCGTGGAAGACTGTCTTTAGACAACGATTGTCGGAAAGGGAGGCGACTTGGCGGTACACATCTCGACGCTCTGCAGTCACTATACGCCAACGATGCAACGCCTGGCGTACGATGAGATTTTCCCTGGCTTGGCCGATTTGTTCATTGGTCGTCTAAGGAAGATCATATAATTTTTGTTTGTACATTCGTGACCAGCGGAAGGACATACAATGATCCATTGATACCCTTGCTTCCAAACTTCCCAGCATCGCTCAACCAGTCGATCTTCCCTGAATTGGTCTGCAACCGTCTCATCCTGTGCCATCTTGATTTTCTTCCACGCATCATCCTCATTGATAACGCTTCCGCTGCGCGCCCTAGCTTTCTGCACCGCAACTCTGGCGGAATCTGGGACAGGATGTACTGATGACACGCCATTGCTCGACACACCTTTCGAATGGGCTTGAGCTAAAGCGCGTAAAGGAGTGTAAGAAGCCTTTGGTTGGGTCGCAGGATCACGAGTGGCAGCTCTATATGACGGCGGCACTGTGGAAGGAGTACGTTCTGTATCGGCAGTAGCTTCTGATTCTGCGTCCCACGCAATAGGTGCACGTTGAGGATAAGGTCGACGGTTCACGTAGGCGGGTGTGACTACCTTAGACTGGTATACGCTTGCTGGTGGTCCCGTGCTAAGACCCAAAGAGTTCGTAGTGAGTGTGGGGGAAACAGATCGGCGAGGAAGGAGGAGAGGGTTTCGAGCTGTATCGTCAGCTTCACTGGTTTCACTCGGTGCGACCGCGTCGCTAGCACCCAGATCGGTATCATCCCGGTGTGAATTGAGAGAAAACACGTCGTCGTCCCCTTCGATGGCTTTCAGCGCACCTGTGAGGCGGGTGAGTGCCTTCGCCCTCGCCAGGGGATTCTGCAGGCGGGTTGCAGGTGGACGAGTTGGCTGTGGTCTTCTCGTGTCTACTTGCTCTCTTTTCACCCTCTCCCACTTTTCACCCCAGTTCTTTCCCTTCAAAGTACCCAACTTCAAGAGCTTGCCATAGTATACGACTTCGTGCTGCGGGTCCAGGCCGCGCTCCTGAAGTATCTCGTTATAAGCCTTGAACACGCTCAGGAAAGTGGTCGCAGTAGCAGATGCTCTTTGAATGACTGTATCGATAAACTCCACCTGATCTGGCGCGAGACCGGTGAGTTCTGGAACACTTGACAGTATGGATGTACGCGAGTTGTCGAGGAGATCCTGCGCAATAACAGAGGGAGGTTTTAGACATGATCGTCTGGGTGATGATGCCCGAGAGGGCGCAAATCGTGACATAAATTGAGGTAGTTAACAGCGATGAAAAGACATGGCAAGGATTGAGCGAGGAGAGGGATGGAGGACAAGAACGGTTTGAGACGCGCTGGCCACACGCGCCGCGTTTGTTGGCCACCACGTGAGCGTTCTTTGACTTACAGCAGCCTCGCGATAGAAAAGTGGAAAGATTTACAGAATTATCAAGTAGGAAATCACTACTGTGTATACATAACATCCTGGATCTACTAGTGATTATAAGATGAACATGGATAATTAGACATGAGCAAAACATAGGGATTGTCAGTATTAAATACTAGAATCCCGTCAAGCCGTTCAAAATTAAACCAGAGGGATGGGAATCTCTCGCAAGCATTGACAGTAATCGTCAGGTAAAGGTCCACCAAAATTGCACAACGCAAGCTGACCGCGACTATTGCCAACGACAAGCAGACCAGCACCATCGTCGAAGTCCATGACAGGCATAGAATGAAGAGATGGCAGCCCCGCAGACTTGAACTCTGCTACAACAGCCAGCTTCGCCTGGCATTGTGATACGGAGTCTCCGTCTTCAGTTCGTTGCATCTGAGCAGTGACTATACCAGACTGCCTATCGAAGAGCGAAGCAGGAGGGCGGATCCAGGAAACGCGCGATGCCGAGCCTCCGAAGCACGGAAAAGCTGATCTTGGAGAGGATTCGGTTGTCTCTTCCTCGACTATCATCTCTGCAGAGAATGTGTTGAGCGCGGTTTGCTGAAGGATACGGTAGACATAAAGTCCGGCTTTGTTGGTGATGAAGAGGAGGAACTCTTCTGAAGTCTCCATGTTAGTACAAGCGAGGGGCGAGCCCTCTTGTTCTTTCGACATGGCGGCATTTTCTACGACATGACTTAGATAGAGTGTTTGCAGAAGTGCTGCCTCGCCGGCCACGGGCAGCGCATATATGTGAAGTGTGTCGGGGGTCACCACGGCGCAGATATTCTCTCGCAAGGTCATGGCAATGTGAGGAGTCTAGGAAGTTCATAAAAACATATTGAGAGAGGCGGTAGTAGTGTTGACCTACCTCGTTTCCGGGAGAAAGCAGAGGCACGACCTGGCCCGTCTGCCAGTTGGCCAGGCATGAGGTCGACACCTCTTCCTGGATAGAACATCCAATCCATTCCCCGCGGAGGCACTTTACATTAGATAAACTTGGGAACCGAGCGACCTCGTTGAAAGTTATGCCGCTCTCATGCTGCCGTAAGGACATGACAGTCACCATCCGCTCGCTGCGTTCAATGTCATCAGGCGGAGGAGGAATAGAAGACGCAAGATGACGTACGGTACTTCAAACTGCAAAGCAATCACTATCTGATTGTCTTGCACATCTACTTCTCCGCTCAATACAGGCCCGGCAAGCTCGGTGGTGAGGAGGCTTCCACCATGCCTCTTTCCAGGGCGATTACGGAATACACGCTGAGGGTGCTCTTCCTCGTAGCGGCATTGCGAGATGCGACGAGCAGCCACTGGCTGTGAACAAGTCTTAACCAAGAAATCGACCGTTGAGCTTGGTCAGCGCGATTGACGACACGATGAGCCAATGGGGCGTCGGCGCGTAGTGCACGGCGAGTCAACAACTCAAGCTCGTGAGAGGTAAGCTCATGGTGAGGCTTGCAGTACCATGGAATCGGCCTATGAGGTTTGATGACGTCCCGAGTCAAGATATAGTTCCACAGATATCTCGTCTTAGAAATACAAGAGAGATGCTTGCAAGTCTAGAGAACAATCAGCACATATCAGGACTTGCACACGCAAACAGACACTACCTCTCGCAAAGTTACGATGTCATCCACCGACAACAATTCAAGGATGTGCAGTAGGATATCGTCACCGAGAAGGAGAAGTGAAAGTTTCGTAGCCATAAGTAAGGTCTCTGCGAGGCGCCAGCGACTCGTTAGGATGATGATAGACAAAAGAGAACGACAGCCCTAGAGGAGTCCGTATTGGAGAACCTACAGTCTCCTGTTATGTTCTCACAAGGTGTGGATCTCTTGTTGATCCGGTTGGGCACACGAAACATTCGTGGCCTGCCACGGCGATACCGAGAGGCAGCGCCTCATAGTAGGAGCAACCGCTATGAAGGTCATCTGTCGATGCAATAGGGCGCAACTTCCTGATATGCTGATAGGCGTGTGATACAAGAGGGAAACATGCTGTAAAGTAGTCCAAAATAAGAGTCACGTACAAGTACAGATACATCGCTGCCGCCTCGTCCAATTAGAAATGTACGCGTAAAGCTGCAGACACTTGCGATTCCGTTGGGCAGTAAGGGCATTTCACCCGCCTGTCAAAAGAATATGTTTAGCATGCTCAGAACCTTTAACATGCGGTCGCCTACCCTCCAGGTTTGCTCAACTTCTGCAAACTGTCCTTCGTGATCACGTGTCCGCAGCTCATCATCATTGGTGGATTCTGTTCCGTGGATTGTTCTTTGGATACGGGACACGCAAATATGGAGTGATACCGATTCTCCGGAGGAAGTGGTATTTCAATCTACATCGTACATGAGCTACGAACCAAACCCGTGAAGTGGATGGACAAACCGGTAATTCGTCTGACTGGCTCCACTCGCTCTTCCGTTCTCGCATCACTTTGCGGCCTTTCTCGATACGCGCTAATGCGCCTCCACCTCCAATATCGCCAATAACCCTGAGAGGCACCTGTCTGCTCATGCCAAGATTCGCGCAATACTCCTTGGCAAACAGAGGTTCCAAGTCAAGGTGAACGGACGGCGAGGCCAAATCAGCGTATGGCGAGTTCTGCAAACGAGCGATTGGAAGGTATATGATGCAGCTCATTAGTCTGTTGATCTCAGCACCATGCTGCAAGTAGAATGGCGCAAACTTTGCTCTGGCATAGGCTAAAGCAGTAGAGACATCCGGTGGATGGGTGGATAGTAGGAGTCGGATGTACTGAGATCGATGCAGGAGGAATTCCAAAGGGGAAGTTCTATGCGCTAAAAATGCATGATTACGTTCCGTCCACCTGCACATTATCAATACGTGGAGTCAAGTAACTGACGATATTCCTCACTCTAATGCGGGTGCGATATCTTGGTGTCGTAGTGCTGTCATGATTCGATGCAGTTCTACAAAATTGCTCTGCATCTCTTGTGATATCGACACGCCCGATTCCTGTGCAGTAGTCGGTTAACCCTCTCGAAACAGCGCGGGCGATGATAACTCACATTGATGAATGTCTCTGCTGTCGAGAATTGGCCTGTGCGAAGAAAGTGAACGGCGATAGTATGTTGCAAAGCATCGACAGCCTCTGGAGAGGTAAATAATGGCTGATATGAAGGTAGAGGCGTTGAGAATTTCTGGACAAAGCATATGGTTAAGCGGGCCAATGGACATATGGCTTCACGCAGACCTTATCCAAAGCTTTACCAAACCGAGCAAGCGAATTGTAAATGTCTTTCTGTCTTTCATCAATGTCCTTCTTCGTCGAATCCACATTGCTTGCAAGACCAAGGAAAACATCTTGAGAGGTGTCCCCGTTCTGGATGCGTTCCTTCGCCTCTTGCAAGGAGTGAAGGAGGGAGTCGAGAGAATCCTGTATGCATGGAGCCTTTCTCTTCCCTGAAGTTGAGTTGGAGGTCAACGCCTCGAGCTTTGCTAGCTCCTTGAGTTGAGTATCCATGTCAAAGATAAAACAATCTCCCAGATGCCAAAGTTGTGTTGTGGTCGCGGAGTAAGGAGGTAAGCTGAAGGCCAAGGAGCCGCTGTTTGCCGGTTATGCATCCCGATCGAAGGTCAACGGGCGCTTCATCTACAAACCTTCTCCGAGCTCCATCAATCACTCTGTACAGAGGAAATGCCTCTCTTTTTCTCTGGCGATGAACTCGGGGCTATAAAATCTGTCTCATTCTCCTTGGACGATAACAAGGAATGGAAAACAACGACGAACATCCTAGTCGAAGGGAGCACAGACAAGACGAAAGCTATACGAAAACTTACATTGCAAGCAGACACGGGAAGCAGCAGACAGGTGAATTCATCGGGCACTTGTACTATCATGCAGCTTAACACACATTATAAGGAAGCTTGTCACTGCTAGCGCAGATGGTTCGACTTGCGTGTACGAGCTGGACAATGAAGGCAGAGCGTTGAAACAGTACCAATGGAAAGAGACGAGATTAAGAGAAAATCAGAAGTTCGTTGGGCTGGCTTTCGCCAAAAGGTTTGCTCCTTTTCTGTGCTGTTCGCCTGAATTGTGTTTGACATCATTGTAGCGCAGTGTACTCGTGTACATCCAACGGTGCTCTTCGACAAACCATACTTGGTCCGGATGGTGTCGCGGAAACTCATCTCGCAACGCTACCTATGCGCCTAGCCGAATTCCGTTTGGCTCATGACTCAAAAACATTTGCTTATGCGGGTGAGGAAGTGGAGTTGTCTGTATGGGATGCCGAACGCACTTTCTCTAGCACTTCGGAGATTGCTGGTACTTCCAACGATTCTGCGCAGGCCAAAAAGCGAAAGCGGAGTGAACAGTTATTTCCCAACGAGCTTTGGAGAGCAAAGAATGTAGGAGACTCGTGATTAGTTTGCACGTTCGCTTCCCTTACTTTGAGAATCTAGCTCCCTAACGATAATCTCAATCTCCGGCAACCAGTCCGCAATACTGCTTTGGCGTATATTCACAGTTCAACGCCTGGAAACCAGCAGCAATTTCTGGTTGGTACACAACTCGGAGACGTTCACAGATATGACACACGCACTGCCCGCCGGCCTGTAGCGAATTGGAAAGGAATAGGCAAAGTTGGGGGAGTTGGGATCATAGAGACCGGTTTCTCAGATCAGTAAGTAACAGCTTTTTCGTTCCGTTTACTGGGCTGACTTTGTTTGTAGTGAAGCTTTTGTTTCCGACCGTGGCAGTGACCTATTTGCACTGGATCTACGCAACGGGAAAGTGTCCTACGGCTACAAAGGTTAGTGTCGGTTAGTATATATACGATACAACTATTCGTTAATATAAATCAATAGGCATATCCGGGGCAGTCAGGTCAATCGCGCCAGCCGCTTCCTACCTAGCTTCTGGGGCTGGAGATGGCTATCTACGCCTACACAGCACCTTCCCACCACCCGAGAAAGCGGGACAGCAGCAGGAGCACAAGGGTGAAGTATTAAACAAGATATATATGAAGGTTGCTCCCACAGTTGTCGTGTGGGATGGCCAGTCCGATGTGCCGCTGGATAGCTCTGTGCGTGAAGACGAGGAAGCAGAGGACACCATATGGAACGAAATGGAGGAGGCAGAAAGTGACGACGAAGCGGACAAAAGGAAGAAGACTAAGACAAAATAGCAGGCTGTGCTTACCTTTGTAGCGTTCTCACTATTCCACGTACTCTCAACGATAATGCTTCTGTGAAAGCTATCAAGACGTGAGATTCTTGTAACATGGGTCTCCCAGAATTCGGTATGCGGTACGCTTCGGACATATCTACGCATGCTCCGCTGATGAGAGACTGATCCTCGCAGAGGCACACTGATCATCCGGTATATGGCCTTGCTAAGCATCCTGTCTTGAACTGGAAACCTTCATGCATCTGCTACCCAATCGTGAGTGCACGGCATTTTATCGTTTCTGATTCCAACCCATTCGGGTCAAGCATGTCGTGCATGTTGCTGCGCTGCAGCGTATCTTCAGTGGCGATGGTGTCCTATTCACATCTAATCTTTGTGAAGAGCCGCATGATCATGGTCCTAGGGTTGCTCTCGAGCCTCTATCGCTTGGTCAGACCGTGTCCATTGGAACCAGGTCCATGCCGGAGTCTGTTTTTCCTGTTCATCTCGAGCGCTCCAGATCTTATCAGATAAGATTTTACAGCTGATCAGCTGGTGAGTTACATGATGTTTTGGAAGACTTCAACCACATCTGCTCGACTTGTTCGTCCATTCACTCTTGGCAGCCGAGATGGAAAATACCCTGTATCGGTATTTAGGCCTGCGCCAGTATTTTTGGCGACCCGGATCCACCCCTCTACCCCCGACTTGAGACCAGCATGAAGGCGGCACTGATAGTCCTTGCCGCAGTCTCACCATCCTTCGCAGCAGTGAGGGAGCTGTGGTGGAACATTACTTATGTTGAAAACGCCAACCCCGACGGTTTAGCAGAACGCCGAGTAGTAGGCATCAACGGAGCATGGCCGTAGGTTCTTTCATGATAGCAGCTTAGGCGATCGTCGTCTTATATCGCATCCAGGCCTCCACCAATCGATTTGAATGCGGACGACACTTTAGTTATTCACTCCTTGAACCTCCTTGATCAAGTGGCGACCCTTCACTGTCACGGCCTCTCTTTCAACTCTACACCATGGATGGATGGTGCTCAGGGTGTTGCTCAGTGGTGCGTTCGGTGTTGTACGTTCTCTATCTACTACTAACACTCTGGCAGCGGAATACCTCCAAATGCTGCTTTTGATTACAACATACCTGTCGAAACCTTCAACCAATGGGGAACGTATTGGATCCACTCACATTCCTTGGTTTGCTGATTCACATTTGTTCGGTAGACATGCTCATCAAACTCGCTCTGTAGGGGCAATACGTCGACGGCCTTCGCGCACCTCTCGTCGTCCATCCTGCTACTGAGAAATATCAGTACGATGAGGAATTTACCGTGATTCTTGGAGATTGGTATCACCAAGAGCACGCTGTTCTCATGACGCAGTTCATAAATATTGCCAATCCTGGAGGCGCTGAGCCCGTACCCGGTGAGTAACCGAGCCCAATGATCTCAATACAACCTGACCATACGGCCCCAGACTCCGGTTTGATTCACTTCGCACAGAATACGACATATCTAGGGCCGATTCCTGGGACTCATCCGCCACAGTCCAGTACCGAGGCAGTTGGATTCAACGAGAATGCGACCTTGCCGTTCCAGGTAACACCTCTTCCACACAAACACCGCTACAACCTCACCATGATTGCAGCCAGGGAAAACGTACAGGCTCCGAATCCTGAATGTGTCCGCCTTTTCTACGTTCTACTTCTGGATTGATGGCCATGATATGCGTGTCATCGAGGCTGACGGTGTATGTTCCATACTGCGCGTACATCGTCATGGATAACTGACGCATCTTTATAAGACGGATGTTCAGGAGGCACCCTTCGGCATGATCAGTCTCACGGCAGCCCAGCGTTATTCAGTCCTTGTCACGGCGAGAAACGACACGTCCGCCAATTGGGCTATACATGCCAACATGGATACAACTATGTTCGATACCATCCCTCCGGCACTTAACCCTAGTACGTGAGCGACGCCACATCAGAACACGTTTGGCTCTGATGACTTTGCATGTAGATGTCACCTCGTCCATCACCTACGATGCTTCTTCCCCTCTGACCAATCTTGGTACTGTCGATGCCTATGTCGATATCGAAGACCTCAACTTGGTGCCTCTCGATGTTCAGCCTATGCCTGCGGCAGACAGGACGATCAGCTTGGAAGTTGCCTTCGATACCATGGACGACGGAACAAACCATGCTATGTTCAACGGCAAAGTGTACAACTCGCCTCTCGTACCTAACATAATATCGGCTGTGACTCTTGGGTCCAACGCTACTGTCGCAGAGGCCTATGGACCGTTCTCCTTCGTCCTCAACCATCTAGAAGTTGTGGACATCCTTCTCCAGAATAGCGACACCGGCAAGCACCCCTTGTGAGCGTACGACGTCCTCGATCGAATTTAATAGCCCTGACATGACCTATGATACAGCCATATGCATGGACACAAGATGCAGCTCGTGCAAAGGTCGACCGACTACACCTCTGATGACCCCACGCTCAACCCACCCATTGTCGAAGGACAGGCCAACCCCATGCGCCGCGACACCGTTCAACTACCTGGCGGTGCTGGAGTCACTTTGCGTGTCGTTGCCAACAATCCCGGAGTCTGGATCTTCCATTGTATAGACTTTGCTGCTTATCTTGCTTTTCTAACAACTGACGTGCTCTTTAGGTCACGTCGAATGGCATCTGGAAGCGGGATTGGGCGTGACATTTGTCGAAGCTCCTCTGCTCATTCCAAACGCCATCCCGCAGTTCATGTACGACCAGTGTAAAGCTCAAGGTCTCCCTGCGTCCGGTAACGCTGCAGGTCACGCATCCATCACTGACTTCTCAGGTCTACCGCTTGGCCCGTATTCCCAAGTCTTGGGCTGGCACTCTAGGGGCATCGGCGCGATGGCGGGGGCAGTTCTTACCGCAGTTATAGGTATGATGACCGTGACCTGGTACACCTTGGGTGGCCATATATCCGAGGCAGAGATGGAGCACGAAGCCCGCCTGGAGCTGGAAGCGAAGGAGAAACGCGGCAGGTTCTTCGGTTTACTGAAGAAGAAGGCCGAGTGAAAGAGAAGCCAAATGAACCATGTATCTTCTGATTGTACCTGAGGGGATATGCTCTCTGCTGTATACTATCTCTTTTTTCATACTGATTCTGGGGGGCGATGCAGGACTTCGACTCATTCGTCTCGGTGAGAGTTGTGAGTCGCCCGTATAATCTTGCTGACCTCTCTGCGTTCCTTTCACATATCACCAGACTGGTGAGATCAAATTGTTCTCCTGGTCTCTCCGTGTAGCATGCCATGGTACGTAGCAAAATGCGGCCGTCGGATCCTTTAACCATTTTACCTCCGAGAAGTGACCTCGAACGCCACAAGGTAAGCCTGGCAAGCACCTGTCGACGTAACATACAGCTGCCGACGTCACCCGAGACGACAATAAGGGTATATTTCCTCGTCATACTGCGGGCTACAAGGTGCTAGCCCAATCCAGGATCCATACATTATCAATATCTCGTGATCATTGTCGCGTACATGCCCGGCTTCAAGTATCCTATGGATACTGGAGTGAGCATAGGTAGGTGGACACTGCTCTTCCCACTATCCTCTAATATGCTCGAATCCACAGTCAGACCACTTGTGGCAGGACACGGGGGAACGAGACTTCGCGTTGCCGTCAGCCCGCTGTGGGCCGCGAAGTCGTACGGTGTTCCTAGTAGAATTGGAATCGTCCTCTGCGGCCACAACCGGATGTTCTCCACTGACAAGCCCCTCTGCCGGCCCACAACGATGAACTTCTTCAATTCGCGCACGACGACAACAGAGAAAAGCCCGAAGGATGCTGCTCATGCAGGTACGTGTGATGCTGTCGTTTACCCTCTTAGCACCCTTCAGTGACATGTCGCGAAGGAAATAACCCGGCCACCACCTCAAGCACGAGTGCCCTCACCAAGCCCGGTCCCGCGAGCGTCGTACCGCGAACTACCAACACGAAGGTCACAGGCGACTGGGTTCTGTTCCACCCGGTATACACGCCCGACGAAACGCACTCTGTCGAGGTCAGTCACACCCTGTTCATTCTATCTGCGCAGCGTACTCACCGTAAACCATCCTGCAAGGTCAAGCACAGAGAAGCCAAGACAATCCAGGACAAACTTGCCATTACCGCGGTCCGCGTAGCCAGGTACATCTCCCTCTCCACTGTTAAGGAACGTGCATCATCTGGATCTCCAGTACAGGAAATGCTTCGACCTGATCTCCGGCTACAAGCACAAGCCCATCCCGCCCAACACGAACATGTCCGTGGAGGAACTCCGGGCCGGCGGGTACATCCTGAACGACAAGCAGTGGCTGTCGGTGCGTGCGGTGTTTGTGACTGAGGAATGAGACCTAGAGAAGTGATCAGCGTATTCTGTTTCTAGAGAGCATCGCAGGCGTACCTGGGATGGTGGCGGCGACTCTGCGCCATCTCCGTAGCTTGCGTCTCATGGTAGGCTGCTCGAGCTTGATGTCTAGTTCTCTGTTTGACTTTTGATCATAGAGGAGAGATGCTGGTTGGATCCACACGCTGCTTGAGGAGGCGGAAAACGAAAGGATGCATCTCATGTAAGCCTCCATGCGCAAGATGAATCTACAGAACGACAGCTGACATCTTGGAACTCCCCACAGGACGTTCATGACCATCCGCAAGCCAAGCCTCTGGTTCCGGATGCTCGTACTCGCCGCACAAGGTGTCTTCTATAACTTCTTCTGTACGTCCCAGATCCCTATAACAACAATGCGCGAGTGAACTCACCGACGATGTTCCAGTCTTCAGCTACCTCCTCTCTCCACGTCTTTGTCATCGCTTTGTTGGCTATTTAGAAGAGGAGGCCATCGTGACCTAGTACGCCTTCGTCATCGTTCTCGCAATGACAGTCTTGACATGCGCCTCCGATTAGCACTCGGTGCATCGAGGATATGGAAGCTGGTCGCATACCTGAATGGTGAGCCTCGCGGTACCCAGTCCGCTTGAACGGCCCTCTCATTACTTCGTTCACGATCCAGGACAAACAAACAAGCCCCAGCAATCGCCAAGGACTACTGGCGCTTGGAGCCCGACGCCACGATGCTCGACCTCATCTACGCCGTCCGCAGCGACGAGACGACGCACCGCTTCGTCAACCACAGCCTCGCGAACCTGAACCACAAGACCGACGTGAACCCGTTTGCACTGCGGGAGCCTGACATGTTCGTCATGGGCAAGAAGCTCGGGTACGTACGGAGGGTTCTTGATTATTTGGTATTGCTGTCCATTGACGATTGCGCTATTCTGATGCAAAGGTTCGAGAGAGACGAGGCGGATAAGTATGTCAAAGAGTCGCAGAAGCTGATCGAAAGGAGGGGAGAGAAGGCCTCACATGAGAAAGAACATTGAGTGACTGATAGTAGAGAAGACTCACAGTCATGGACAGGCAGAACCGCAGAAAGCTGCGATACATACAAGGACTTCACTCTTCTGTACAACCATATCATGTCGACCATATAGGTCACTGTACCAATAGACAAATACGCGTTCCTGTAGCGTCAAGATCGATATCGCCCATGACGTTTCCAGCAATGAAATACAAGATCATTACATTAGGCATACGGCCAGTCAGACACTATGGATACAATATAATTAGACCCCACGACAACGTTGTTCAAGAAAAAAGAAATTTGCAGACTCCTGACGACGGGTGTTTACCGGTTGCCGATGACACTCTTCCAGGTATGCGCCTTCTCGAAGCCGTTCTTCCCAGTTTGATCTATGGTAATCACGATTAATGATATGCACTCGATATGATCAAAGAGCTGAAACTCACAGTCCTGCAAAGTCTGGATGATCTCTTCCTTTGTAGTCATTACAAACGGACCGTATTGCATAACGGTTTGGTCAAGCGGCTCTCCGGCGATCTGAGAATGATACATCCCGTCAAACCAGAGAGACTACGAAGCGGAGAGGAGATAGACTTACGAGGACAAACTCGGTGTTGTCTTCACCGGCTGTAAGTTTTACACCCGTCTCTTTGGAGCCACTAGAAAGGACCAGCGTATGGAACGCAGCATGTGGCGGCTCAACCTGATCGCCAACTGCGACTGAGCCCTTGAGAACTGAGGATAAGCAATCGTAAGCAAAAACCGAACAACATAGTTGTATAAGAACCCACTGTAGAGGAAGGATGTCCATCCCTCGGCTGTCAGCGCAACATAGCAGCCGTTAGTCGCATTTCAAAGCACACCAATACGAATGCACTCACGCAAAGGCTGGAATATCGTCGCCTTCTTGTTGAAGATCACATGGAAGTACCAGCATCCACCGAGCGGGCGCACTGGCGACTCAACTCCGTGACTGGTTCCGCTGATAACCTTGATCTTGACGGGCCCATCGGGACCCTCTGGGTAAGCGGTAGGAATTTCGTTCGGGCCCAATTCTTGGTATGAGGGCTCGATCATCTTGTACTGCTTGGGGAGATCGATCCACAGTTGCAGTCCGCGCGGCTCTGGCTGTCCTGGTGCGTGTATGGGCATCTCCGCATGTATGACTGTCAATAAGGGCCTTTGATTAACTTCGCTGGTGAAACTCATGAACGATGAAAAGCTCACTTCCTCGTCCCTACAAGTAACGCGTCAGTTATGGCCTTGGATGAGTAGTGGGATCATATGGGCTCACCGCACACATCCACTGCACTCCGCCGGTTTCTATCGTACCCTTGTGCCCAGCTGAATCTTCGTGTTGGCCGGCCCTAATCACAATATAAGTTCATTTTAAACGTAAGAGGTGGCTTTAAACGCACCCTTCGAGCATATAGGTGACGGTCGCCTGTCCTCTGTGAGGATGATCCGGGAATCCCGCTCCTTCTGAGACATGGAAATGGTCGAGCATGAGGAAGGGAGTCAAATTCCGGAGTTTCATGCTGCCAATCGAACGCCTGACGAGTGCGCCATCTCCCTGAAAGCACCCCACAACGTCAGTTTCTCAAGCTCCTCGCGAATGCTCCGCTCCACTCACCTCTGGCGTCTCCACCGAAAGCACCTTCTGCACAACGCTGCGCGAAACGGAAGTCATATCTGATATGTTGTAGACGCTGTTAGAGACTAGAGTTGTTGTGTTGGACGTGTTCAGGTACCCTTGTGAGAGGTGTAGGTAGCAGTATGCAAAGATGACGGCGATGGCAGCAGTGAAGAGGGTTTTATACATGGGATGATGGAAGGTCGCAGAACATGGCTGCCCCTGCTTATAAAAGAGACCCTGCCTAACCTTACGGGTAAAATGAACATGGTCACCATCTGTTGACTATCTGCACAACATCCGTCAGCGGAGGTCAGCGATACGCTTGTGAGCTTGCCACGGCCTGCCAACTTGGGCTCGATGGGCGCACGGTCCGACACGACGAGCTCAAGCGCGGGAATATCTTGCCTTTCTAGGCGGTTAAGCGCTGGAAATCGCGTACACGACGTGACACAGCGTGACATCCAATGACAATTGGCCGTTTCGTAATCACACACTGACTGCAAATGTTTTGTCCAATATTATGTCTGTGTGCAAGGTACAACTAGTAGTACTAGTATCAATCACAACGAATCCCATATCCTTCCCCATTTTGTTTTGGGGCCTTTTAGAGCTTCTGCATGGTGGAACCGCTCCTCTTCTTCGTCAATCTCCCTCTTGCCAGTAATGAGATCCACCTTTTCGATTGGGATCACCCTGCTTCGGTACCAGATTTTGTAGCCTCCCCAGAAGAGGACGAACGCAGGTAGCGCGATGTAGGACGTGATAAAGGTGTCTTTTGCAAAGGGTAAGAAGGTGTCGAAGCCCTTGAAGAGCGTGATGATCGCGGTCGCGACTAAAGCGAACCATGAACCGTACGGCTGGAAAGGCGCTTTGTAGGGGAGATCGTCACGGCTGTATCCTTGAACTTTCAAAGATTTCATGAAACGGCTGAAATGAGAGTCAGTATGCCAGCCGAAATGATACGGGCCAAAAACGCACATATGAGTGTACGAAATGCACATCCAAGTGATCGCTCCAAAGGTAGAGACCAAGTTGACGAACCAGCCGAACACTGATAGATTATTGCTGGTCAGAGATAGCTCTTATAGTGGAAGTTGTCACTCGCCTTTCGCGCTGGAAGAGGACACGTTCAAGAATACAAGTCCACAGAATAGACCTGATACCATCAAGGAGGTATATGGCACTCCAAGACGATTCACCCGAGCGAACAGTCGAGGTGCCTTCCCTTCTACGGCCAATCCGTAGAGCGTGCGTGAGGCGATGTACATATCAGAGTTCGCAGCGCTCAAAACAAAGAGCAGGATGCATGCGTTGATGACATGGTTGAGTACTTTGATGCCAGCGAGAGTAGTAGCTATACGATCGAAGTCAGATGAGCGGTGTCGACGGAGGATAAGAAAATACCATCTCACCAACTACAAATGGTGACGCTGCAGCCCCGGCTTTGGATTTGTTTGCAACGAATATAGCCTATATGATAAAAGTCAGCTTTGCCTTCAAATCAATCATCGAAGACTACGCACATTATCCGTGCTGGGCACAATCATGCCGATTACAAACACACCGCCGATATAAAACACGACTATACGGAAGAACGTCCGCTTAATCGCAATAGGAATGTTCTTCCTCGGGGCCTGCGCCTCTCCGACAGTCACACCGATAAGTTCAGTACCGATGTACGCAAAGAGCGCGTTCGTCAGCGTCGACCAGAAGCCAAGGAAGATCGCGAGGTGTTTGTTGTGGACTTGGGAGAGGAGGTATGTGCCCATGGGGCCATATGGATGGTCCCAGTAGCGGAAGCCTATGCGGTCGTGCCGGGGGTTGCCGCCGAGGTCGATGATGATGCCCATGAGGATGAGGCCTATGAGTGTGATGATCTTGATGCTGCTGAACCAGAACTCTAGCTCGCCGAATACGCGTACACCGAGAAGATTGACACAGAATACTAGACGATTTGGGTCAGCTTTGCTTCTCCTGGAATGAAGGCTAGCGGTAACTCACTGAATACAATGAAGATCACTAGGTGAGACGATACGATAAGTTATTTGAGACATTTGAACGTAAACAGATCCACTCACCCATCCATACGGCTATGTTCACACTCTGATTCCAATATTGAATGACAACTCCCGCCGCGTTGATATTATTTGGCGTGGTTATGAGGTACCTGTAATACAATGTATCAGAATGGAGATCTCTCACGGGTGGTGCAAATACATACTTGAGCAAATAATTCCACCCCAAAGCGAATCCGAACGCAGGGTCCACAAATCTCGTAGCATAGCCCGCGAAACCTTTCTTATGTGGGAGATATGCACTCATCTCGCCCAGCGAAACCATAACCTGTGCGGAGACTCGCTGTCAGGTTTGAGCTCTCAGAACCAAAAGAAATTCTCTGACCAAATAGCATACTAGACCAACGAAGGCATATCCAAGGAACAACCCAAGCGGTCCACCTCGTACCAACGCCGTCCCCGAACCGATGATGAGACCCGTTCCCACTGCACCACCGAGCTTCGGAAAGCATTCACGATGAATCTAATGGAAACAATTTGACCATAGCGAGTAGAACACATACCGCAATCATGGATATCTGTCGCGCGGACAGGGAACGGTGAAGTGTTTCCTCGGCGTTAGGATCCACAAGCTCCTCTCGTGTGTAAGTCCCGTCAACATCCTTGATGCTCTCCCGGATGCTGGACGCAGACGAAATCTTCTCGATGGGGTGCTTCTCGCTGTCATAGTCCGACATCGTATAATGAATGAGCTAGCGATCAGATCAAAGAGTGTCGAATGTCGTGGGGGATCCCGACACAGGCTGGAGAGCCCTTTGTACGAGAGTGGAACGGGGTAGAAGGCTCTGGCAAGCAGGGGGGCAGGTCCGACCCGCAAGCCCCGCACCTTCTCAACTAATATCCTCTACATTCCCGGACGGCGGAGAGCAATTTGAACTTGGTGATACGGCGGCAGTGTTTCAACGCATGGGCTCAGCTACACCTCGGCCCTCTCCCACCGCGATAGCGTCGACATGTTCACCCGCCCAAGCCCAATGGCGCATGACCTGCGCAGGATTCCACCATTCGGTTCGCTTGGGTCGTGCGCGCCCGCCACATCCCATTTTCCGAGCCCTGTAAGCATGCCGTGCCTGTGCGCTGAGCATTCAGTCCGCCGGCAGGTTGTGGATCGCAGCACGGAGCTGGACCTGTTCATCAAAATGCCAAGAATCAGCGAGTCTGGCGTCAGATAGCGACATCTCGCTTGTTGGATTGTGGGGTAGAACGTCTAGACGCTAGACATGCGATAAGTGTTTGAAAACAAAGGCTCTCTGGAAAATGAAGAAGAACATGAACGTACTTGTGGATGCGAGGCTTGGTGGGTGCAAGTATGCAGTGGCGTAAAGTTCCTCGTAGAAGATCGTCGATCAGGTCACCGAAGTTGTGGTGGTCGCGATCAAGACGCGGGCGCCACACAAGCTTTACGCATAACCACTCACTATTCGGAGGCATAGACCCAGACCGTAATCTCGCTCAAATGGTGCGTATAATTTCGTTTACAACGGGCTCAAAAGAGCCAAAATGTGGTTATCTATTGAACGTAAGAATGCCACGCTGGTATTCTCAGCTTCGAAAGGGAGCTGGAAGTTGCTTTCATTATCACTAGCCAATGCACAATCAAACCCACCAGCATCACAGAGGCTATAGTTCGAACGATACGGGCACATACTGGTTTATACACTGCTCGAAGTGACAAGTGGCCATGCTGATTCCTAAAGACCTGGACGAGGCCCGTGGCACTGACAGGACGTGACAACTAGAAAGTGGCTCCTGATACAACCCATGGCATGTCTCAACTCCTCGTGTTCGACGGTGAGCACGCATATTCTTCAGAAGCATAGCCAACATATTAGAGCCGAGCTGCCATGAGGTCGAGTGCCGTGCTCAGTACAACGCTGTGGGTCACCGTGCTCTACTACCTCGTCATTTGATCACTCTGACCACAACACTTTTGAAGGACAAATCCTGGAAACACGAGGCCTGGGTTAATGTCTAGTCAGGTTTTCGTCGCCTATCCAAGGAGTAGTGTTGGCCTCTAGGCCAAATCCCCCCAGGTCTGCGGCTATGCCTGGCCAAGCCATACGCGAAGTGAGGCCCGAGCGCCGGGCGCGTCGGCGGAAAAGGTGGTGCTACCTTTTCTCATTGTTTGGCCCTATATCTCGTTGTCCTACGGTTGGGTTTTATGTGCGTCGGTGTAAAAGTGATCGTAGCCGTAAGTGACACTCGCATAACGGACTTATAGGCGCTAACTCCATTGTTCTGTGACACAGCCATTCTGCCGAGGCCAGCTTGAGTTACGTACATTGCAGTCAAGTGGTCTCTGGTATACTGACCGAGACCCTTATGGAATGCCCAGTGACCTATTGTATATATGGATATTAACGAGCTACGCGAACCGTTATTTTTGTGGTGAGTTGTCCTACATAGTCCCTTGGCACATAACGACTCAGGAGATTCAGTGGCAAACAGTTGAGGATTCCACTCAGGTGGTCCGTTGGA
Source organism: Phlebia tremellosa (assembly GCA_011032875.1). Lineage (NCBI taxonomy): Eukaryota > Fungi > Basidiomycota > Agaricomycetes > Polyporales > Meruliaceae > Phlebia > Phlebia tremellosa. Next base: position 81,808 of record JAAIFI010000057.1, on the reverse strand, counting down.
TTTTTATATGCATATCTGCCCGTAGTGCACTTAGCTCTGATGACTTTGACGACATGTCTTCTCAGGTCGTCCGACGCGTTTTTGCTGATCAAAATATGACCGGAGGAAGAGCCTTCTACTGTCCGCTTGCGCATTCTCACGGCGGCGGGAAGACCAGTCTTTAATATCTGTGGGAACGCGGGTTGTACAACGCAACGGCCTATGTCCGTCCATTCATACCCCCTGCATGTCCACAGGTGGCCCCAACCTTTCAGCATATATAAGTAGGCCTACCAACCTCCTCCAACCCAGCACACTTCAATCCAACCGCCCTCTCGTACCTCGCTTTCTACACATCGTTGCATTCGGGTTTTACTCGCCGCAATTCCAGTCCTGCTATTCACTTTCCCACCAACCAACTAAACATTATGTCGGGCCTACCATCATACACCGTCGAAGCTATTGCTGCGACCAGCACCACCCCCGTTAAACAGCAGGGCGCGGACGAAAGAGGACCTCAATGCTGCCACTGCGGTGAACGGGGGACACATGCGAGCAACTGTCCTTTCAAGTGATTGCAGCGTCCGTGCCAGTTGCCGCCGTGTATACCAACCTTGAGTCTCGACAGAGTCCGTGAGTATCATTTCTTGCTTTCTTATTGACATTGTCTGACTCGTGTATCTTCTGCCCAGCCGTTCGGGTTTTCCCCTGCTATAATCTATCAACAATATAATTGAAGAGAACGGCTTAACAATATCTATTTTCCACTGTCCGGCGGCGGCGATGCGCAGTTATGTCGGGCTGTCGGGCGGTATTGCAGCGATGTCACAGTATTTGATCCTTGTAATCACCAGTTGCAATGACTATCATCTATGTACCACGCCACAATCTCGAACATCTTCTGTACTATTTGGATGCTTCAGGTCGCGGACTTGAGACAGCTAGGTGTACGATCTCTGGAAGAAATCGTGCACAGTACAGCCACAGTGACTAACTCGTGTAATAATGACTGAGACAACTCAGATGCTAGTGTTCTTTCCAGTTCATATGAAAGAGGCATAGAGCCCTCAACTCGTAGCGTGAGACGTGAATAGAACGGATTGACTACACTCGGCATTACGAGATCGGTATACGGCCATGAGTGGGAGTGTATACCCTGCAAAAGAACAGGTATATATCATACAGGATAAATACCTGCACGATGCGTGTGGTAAAGGTCGGGCAAAGGGCAATTTAGAGAACGCCCGTCTCATATTCCACACATGGAAAGATCAATCCACGTCTGGACTATGAGAAGGGAACCCGCAAAATCACCGTTCACAATATGCAGATATAAACCTGGTTTAGCATGCACCTCTGCAGAGGCGAATACCTCCCGTCAAGCGTAAACTCTATACGTACAATCCTACAAAAATCACCGTACACATGCGCGAACGCTCCTACCGTCACCTCGCCTTCCGACCCTTCGCAGCTCTTTTAGATTTGGGTGGCGAAGCGGCCGCCGCATCACCGTCTGTCTTGTCCTTGTTCCCAAAGAGCTTCTGCTGTAGCTTCTCAAACTCGTCGTCGTCGATTTCTGGCGGTGGTGGCACAGCCCCCTTCCCGTTCTTTCTCGCCTTCTTCTTCGGCGACTCTACGATGTCGTCATCTTCGTCGTCGTCAGCGGGCTTTCCGCGTTTCTTCTTGCCCTTCCCTTTGCCATTAGTTTCCGGTTTATCCGCGTACTTGTTGGCGAGCCCGTCGAAGAAGCTGTCCATGTTCTTCCGCTTCTTCAGGATGAGGGCTTGCAGTGCGGACGTATCCTCCTCGTCTTCATCTTCACCTTCGTTCTTCTTTGCCTTTCCTTTACCCTTACCCTTAGCTTTCTTCGAGCTCGGCTTCCCGGTGCCATAGAACTCGTCCCATACGCCCAGCTCTTTTGCCAATTCTTCCGCCTCGGCAGCCTCCTTCGCGTGCTGCTTCTTCCGTACGAGCTTCGACTTCTCATCCTTCACGCTCGTCTCCCACTTCTTCAAAGACGGCAGGTCGCCCTTCTTGATGAGATCCGAGATGATAACGATGAAGCGCGCCTCATCGTCGAAGGTGCTGTGGGGTATGTGCTGCATGATGTGTTCAATCGAACCGTCGGCATCGACGTATGCTTGTTTGAGGTCCTCTATCTCCTCTGCGGAGCCTGTATCGCGTACGAATCAGTGAATTTCTCTCTACGCGACATCGACAGAGGCGCACCTTGGTATTCCTTCTTGAGTTCGTCCAGCTTATCTTTCGTGACCCGCTCGAAGAGGTCCTCAAAATACGCCTCCCAGCCGTCTTCACCCGCGCCCAGATCAAACCCTTCATCCGTCCTCCCTGTCTTGTCGTACCTCTCTCTCCGTTTCTCGTCGCTCAGGACCGTGTACGCGAAGCCAATTTGCTGAAACTTCAAGGACGCGGCCGCTTGGGCCTCGTCACTTCCGGCCGCGTGTTTATCTGGGTGATGTGTAAGCGCAAGTTTTCGGTACGCTTTCTTGAGCTCATCTGATTTAGCGGAGGAGGTGAGGGCGAGCACGGCGTAGAGGTCGACGGACTCGGGCTCCACGTCGGGAAAGAACTGAGAGATAGGATCGGGCCTGTCGTCCATATCCACAACGAGGAAGAATCAAGTCGTAACTTTTATTCGCGTTTTGAGTCTTGATTGCTAGGAGGAAGGGCTTCGTCGCTGTGGTCGCTGTTGGGTCGATGGTGGCGGTGAGAAAGACGTGACGCGCTTATAGAACGCGCTATTGAAACCAATCACGTGAATAAATGTCACGCGAAGCGTACCTGGAAACGCGTCACGCTCATTAGCGCTGGTTCATTGCTGCCGCAAATAATCCCGAGGAAGACAGATCTGATGACAACGACCTGGGATACACCGAAAATACCGTCCAGCAGCTCGGTGACTGTCAGTCTTGCTCTTTTTCTATCATCTCGCTAGTCATGCTAACCTCATTCCTTCCTCTCGTCGCTCTTTTCTCATTCACTGCGCTCAGTGTGCAGGACGCCAACGCGCAGATTGTCGTCAACGGACAGATATATACCCTAGGACTTGCCATCGTTGATGCACCCCAACCAGGAACGTGAGTGCGATGGCCTGTACTCGTGCATCTTGTGCAAAGCTCTAATACGCCCTACAGGACTCTACACGCTGGAGCAACACAGAGCGTCGCCATCGACGTAGGTACTTCGTGGTCGCCTTATGCGACAGGTACTAACCTCCTCGTAGATATCCGGCGATGGACATCTCCCCTCTACTGCAGTCAACCCCGGCTCAACCGACTCCACACGCTTTGACAGCCTAGAGGTTTATCTGGTGTCTTATCCGGACTCCTTCAACCTCACTGTCTCCTCGGGGCCAGGTCTGCTGTCGCAAGAACCCGGTAGCACTGTCAAGCACATAAACTGGCTGATAGACTCGTGCATTCAGTCGGGTAACTACAATGTGCGTCCCTCATGCCTGACTTCTCAGATGTAATTCTTTGCTTACCTGAAGCTATCCCCAGTTGACCTTCTATGAAGGCTCGCACATTAACGGTGACGCATACTTCGTGATCACACCCATACCGTACGTCCTCGTCTATGTATCCAATGTCCCCAAGTGTTGATAACTTCATCGCCCAGTATCGCGATACAAAACACGTCTCCGTCGAGCTCCTGCACGAACGGAACAAACTCCATACAAGCGTTCCCTCAGGCCCAGTCTGCCCCGTCGCTCAGCCCATGGCTCAACAGCGACAACACCACATCCAACGTCAACTTCCCCACCACAGGCTCTGGTGCAGAACGCACGGCCGCATTCTCATTGTTTGTCACACTCGCCCCAATTTTGGGTGCTGCCTCTGCTCTGGCTGCTTTCCTATAGATGACGTTCATCAGGTCTCCGGTTTCTCAACATATTGCGGGCATGGGTAAGGGTATATAGTCTATGCTGCATTGACGGCATTGCGATGGATATGGGGAGTACAACGGTATGAAAGTGATATTTATCCGTGATATCATAGATATAATAGATATGCGAGCTGCTCCTCCCCTGCTGGCGCTAGCGAATCCAAGGCACCTGCGTACCAGCATCAACCAGCCACCGCAACAGGCCGGTATAAGTCCATTATATCCGCTACAAATCTGGAATCTGAGAACAAGATGCAACGCGGGAGAACATGAGAACGTAGATACGCAGAGCGAAAACATGTGAAGGGGCGGTAGGTAAGGGTTGTCAGGCGGAGCGGGAGGGTGGTAAGGTGTTGAGTGTGTGCACGCGCGTCGTTAGGTCGAAGGAAACCATTAATCGTGAAGCAATCCGTAAACGTAACCATACCGATATCACACCTATGGACCCGCAGGTGAGAGAGTCGGCGCCATAGTCCGACATCGTATAAGCGACAGAAACTTGAAGACTCCGCGCGCGGCGGCGCGACCCCAATCTGAGCTCTTCACTCTATAGAGATGCGCGGCTGCAACTGCTGGCCCGCGAGGTACTGCTGCTGGGACATCTCGTTTCCGTCTCCTGATGGGGAGAACATGGGCGTTGATAAGTACTTCTTTTTCCGCGTCGTCACGTCTGAATAAGAAAGGGAAGGTAATTACCGAACAAGTCCAACTTCGTGAGTTTTGAGTTCGTGGGGACGGGTTTGTACGACTGACCGTGACGTTTGGATTCCTGCAGGCCCTTGTTGAAGTCCGAGAAGCACCGGAGACCGACGGCAAACGTCGCGAACATGAGCAGGAAGGCGACGATGGCTGGAAGCCTAGGTCAGATCTCTGGTCAGGACAAGCTGGTGGATCGAGAGCTTACTAAACACTGTTAACGTTGCTCGCGTCGTCTGGTACTGTTCTCTTGACGAAGGCTCGTAGAAGCGCACGAGCTTGTAGACTAGAAGAAGTGGCAAGCGCGCTCCGAGTAAGTAGTCATCCCGCGTGTGTCAACGGATCGGCTCACTGACTACACAGGGAAAAAGTCGTCAGCACACGTGGATCAGCACACTGGAAAGACGTGTCGAACTCACAGTAGGTCTCCGAAGCCAGCATGAGCACGAGGGAGATGGACATGAGCCTACCCAGAGTAACTCAGCACGGAGCTCGGTCAATTACGTTGAGGTGATAACCACATACCACTTAATCTCCCTCTGCACTGCGATGCCTGCAGCGACAAGCAGAAAGAGGACTACTGGTATTGCTGCTATTGTCAGTCCGAATTCCGCGGAGTTGGCTTGGAGAACGACGATTAGAAGCTATGGATAGACAATTAGCGGATGATAACAGAACAGAATTGATCAATATACCTGTATTGTGACACCAACGAAGGAGAAGAAGTCGAATTTGAGAAGACAAATCAAGACTTGGTAGAATTGGTACATCGCTGAAATACAAGTGAGAACGTCTCACTGAGTTATGACAGATGAGGAACGCACTTTTCATGGCGGGATTGGCACCGACTACATGGAAGATGGCCCACCTGTGCATGCCCGTGACTGAACGGCTCACAGGCACTTAGACAGAGGAGCACGTACCCGAATTCGAAGTAGAGCTCCCGCACCCAGAACAGTAACGATAGCCACGATGCGGCGATGATAACTGGTGTAACAATCAAATATGGTAGGACTTTATGCCACAGCGATCCGGGCCCCGAGCTGTCCTGCGGGACGTAAGTAAATGGATCTCGGCGTCCTATAACATCGATAGACACTTACTATCCAGCTAGTTGGGTTGTTGCTGACCAAAGCAGAGTGCGTCTCATGCACTTGGATCGCACCGAATACGACTAGCGCAAGGTGGAATCCTGGGCGCGCGAGTGGCGGAGCGGGGATCAAGAAGGTATGCAAGTCTTCGGGAGGTTATCACTCACCGAGAATTCCTACGAGCTGAATGACGTTCCGCAACCGGAGGGCGTCGAAGGCCATGAGAAGCTCAAATATCCTGCGAAGCGTTTATGAACACAGTGGCGTCTAGGGGTACATCCGGACTCACTCGGCAAGGATGAACAGTGCGAGATAACATGGTATTGTCTTGTATTGTGGAGCTTGTAGGTCGACTTGCTCGTTCACCTGAGATGTATAGGAAGATGAGACAAGGGGTGAGAATGCCGAGGACGAGTGGACGTACGAAGGCGAATGTGGCTGCAACCATCGCTAGCACCACGAAGGCCTCTAGAGTTATGTTCAGCAAATTCAGCTCCAGTAGGGCATCTAACTTGAGTCTGGTACTGACGTATGAGGACTAGAATGGAACCAGGAGAGTTAGTTTAAGCTCAGCACAGTAAATGAACCAGTGTGCCCACTTGTGATCATGAAGGCCATCTGGGCTCTGGTTGACAAGAGGGGTTCCATGATGGTGCGGGTGCCAGGCAGGAGCCTTGGCCGGGCTCAAGAGATATGTAAGTGAAGGTGAAGATAATCGAAATCCAACAAGAGAGAAGGGGAAGGGAGAAAGGAACGGGCGGCGGTAGATTTGAGACAGGTTCTAAACTGATGTGTTTGGCGGGCGGTGCAGAGCGTGCCACCCCCGGCGTCAAACCCTCCGAAAAGCACATTTGAAACACGGGGACCTCTCCTCGGAGACAACCTTCAGCACTGCACATCCTGCTTCAAGATTGTATATACTGCTCAGCCTCTCCGCGGTTCTCACTGCCTTCAGCTCTCTCAAGTACTCGGTATGCGATACTGCTCGCGATGTATTGTCGGCTATACAAGCGTGCTGCGGCTTACATCGTTCCATGCCTCCACACGCCGATTCGGCGTCGAGATATCAGCGCAGTCACCTGCTGATGACTTTAAAGCCACCTGTATGGTATTGGTTTGCTCATCTCGCTCTCGGATGCGGAGGCCGTGGTCACTGAAAAGGGCTCAGTTGACCGAAGTCATCATCACGCTACACGCAGCACCAGATTGTTCTCCGAGCAACAGCCCACTGATTAGCACGGCATGTTCCAGTCATACAGTTGGCACAGTACACACTGTACTTACAGACGGATTATTCGAATATCACTAGCACGTCTCCCGCATGCACGAGCGAGCCCTGCTTGATACCACCAGCCAATGATCTCACCTTACGTCCGACGTTATCCTCTCCGGCCACGACGTTCACCTCGGTCTTCATGGCCTCCAGTATGACGAGGACATCATCCGGAGACTGGACAACGTCGCCAGGACCACAGGTAACCCTCCATACGGAGGCCGATATTGATGATTTCACGACGTGATCACCGACATCGGACGGTTGGCTCGTTGACATGCCTACCGAGCCCTCCTCTTTAGACTGGCTCTCGCGGCGCCTCTGTTCCCAGGAGGCTAGAAGCTCTGCTTCCCTACCAAGGAATCTCAACAAGGGTGAGCGGGAATCCATGATGGCGCGTACCTGGTCTCTTCTCGGGCTACGCCTTCGGCTTGGCGCGCTCTGAACAACGCGATTTCGTCCTTCATAGAATTCACGAAACTGTTGTACTCGGCCATAGAAAACGTGACGGGCTCGATCTACAGCAAAAATCAGTTTCTGCGAGGATTGAATCTCAAACATCTGCCCTCACCTCAAACACATACTGGCCCGAATCAAACTGCTTTTCGAACTATAACAACACACGGTATCGTGAGCGATCGGCTTCCTTAACTCAGATATCTCACTCACCTCGATATACTCCTCTTCGCTGACGGCTTTGAAGGTAATCTGAGATGATATGCACTCTAGCCCCAGCTCATGTCAAAGCATGTTCCTGCGTACCTGATCAAATGGCTGTAGCAACCAAGGTTTCTCAGCGTGAAAGTCGCGTCCTCTGCCCCATGTTTGCCAAGGAGATAACGTTCTACCAAAAAGCTGGTAGCCTCCCGGAGATTCGATGGGATATATTGCTGCGACGAGCCCTGCGATACCTACTGCCCCCTGCAAAATTGTTAGACAGGTGCAGCTCATGCTTGGCCTTGGAGCTTACTCTGGCCGTATATGTACGGGATGGATTCATCTTCTGTCCCACTAAGCGGCAACGAGGGTCTATCTATGGACGCAATAAATTCGTGATTATAGTAGGGAAGCGCGATTGTATTTACCGGTATCAGGAACGGGCATGCTAGATAGAACCCGACGCCAAACACTAGCTATCAGGGTACATGAGATCTATGCTCAGAGTGATAGAGGAAGTACTTACCCATTCGGAAGCCAGAAGGATCTGTAAGGCTTCCACTGCGCCCCCCTCCAGGCCGTTGTTTCTTGCAAGATATTCGATGTTGCTAGGAAGATATACTGCTTCATCTCGAATGGATTGTGTGTATTTTTCTAGTGCTTCCTTGCTCCAGCGGTCATCAGGAACCAAAGGGAAGATAAGCTTCCTGCCACGAAATACCATGTTGTCCATAGTATTGGGTAATGAGTGCTCTACCGCGATAAGCGAGTTGAGAAGGCTTGATTGAGAAACGAGGAGTGGATCGTAGTGTATCTATATAATCAAGAACAGGTGTCAGACCGCGATGTTGTTCGGCAATTTGTCACCTTACCATTGTTGAACGAATACACGGACTCATTGCCCATACTCCGCCTATCTCATGCTTTCGAAGGCTTTGCTCAAAGGCATGAATGCGAGCGCGAAGATTGAAATCGAGTATCCAATCGCCATATTCAACGAGAATGGCAGAATCGCCTGCCTATCAAATAGGATGTGAGTTGACGCACTTCATTATATAGCATCTCCGTACCTGGCGAAAGACAACCCTAGGGCGGCTAGCAACTTTATCTTCTTCGATTACGTGTAGCTTCGGGTCCTGCACGTGTGGGGCCAACTTAGCGGAAAGCAAAGTCGACGACGGAGTATCAGAGGCAGACGCAGCCGTCAAAGCATGCAAGTAGTCCTCGGTGCGCTCTAAGAGCTGCACAGCGTCATCGTAAGAGATGCGTTGGAATTGTACCGTATTTCCAGGACGCATCTGCCCGAACTTCCACCTATCAAGACACTTGAGCCTATGTCTCTCACACTGAGAACCACTGTACTCACTGGTCCGCAGAGGCAACAGTACATAAGCAAAGATACCCTCCCATATCTGGCCCCTCATTGGTAAGGATAACTGGTGTGTCACCGTTCAAGTTCACCGTGCCGAGTGCGTATCCATTGTCGTGTATGTTCGACGGATGCGATCCGCCTTCACCGCCGTTCTTCCTCGCCCACTCGATCTTTGGTCCCTCCAAACGGATCCCCATGCGGTTGCTCGAAGTGCTAATCGTCCATTTGGTCTTGAAGAACTCATCGATGCCCGATGCAGTGACAAACTCCTCGTCGCAGTGAGGACCTGCGAGGCAGTAAACAGTCCAATGTTCGGGGTATACTGGTACAAGTTCACGTGGTATTGAGGATGGTCCTGTGAGCGGTTCAGTTCCGCAGCTCTCGTCAAGGGTGAGTTGGTCGCCGTGGGTAAGCGCACGACCCTGCCGGGGGTCACCTCAGATGGACATTCGTCGATGTGTAGTTGTAACATACCTGGTATCCTCCCAAACCCATAGACGTCGACTTGCTCCCCAAGTACTTCGGCACATCCGGAAACCCTCCTTTCACTGCTAAATAGGCTCTGAAACCATTGCTTTCCATCGTCCCGACCGTCAGCTTAGTACCTGCCGGGACCAACACCCTGCTCCACATCTGTACATTGTTAGTCAGACCATCGACGGTCATCGTCACTTTGACGGGGGCACCCGTAATAGCGATGAAAGCCGGTACGTGGAAATGCAGGCGACAACCGATGAGCGTGAGCTCAAGCGTCTCGGTCTGGGTTGGGTTTCCGACAAGGATGTTGGCGACGCGGTGGGCTCGAGAATCCATTGGTCCACTGCGCGGTATGCCCATTCCAAGCTTCCTTCCTGGGAAGTCCTGAACGGAAGTCTCTATTCCACCGCTCAAGACATCTACCGCTCTGAATTTCATGATAAACATGATGTGAGACTATACGATGGTTTCCAAAAGACGACGATGCCATACCTAGGCGCGAACTTGAAGTTATCAAGGAACGTCGTTGTCGCGCGTCCTGCACTCCACACCTCGTTAGCGACGATTTTCCTCAGATACTCTAGATTGTTTGGAGGTCCGCAGATCTTCGTTTCCGCCAGAGCCCTATGCAGGTTCGCTATAGCCACCTCCCTCGTTGGTCCGCTCACGATGATCTTCGCCACGAGCGGGTCAAAATACGGTGTCACGGTGGTGCCCGACTCAACCCAGGTGTCGATGCGAAGCCACTCCCAGCCAACGCCACTAGGGAAGTGCACGTATTGCAGCACGCCGGGAGCAGGCTTGAACCCCGCATTAGGGTTCTCGCAATATACACGCACTTCTACAGCGTGAATACTAGGTGAACCAGTATCGTAGTGCGCTTGATCAAGCTCCGTGGGAGTGAGCCCGCCTGGCGACGGAGCTGATGCACGCTGCGCGATTCCTTGGCGGATCATGAGCTCAACAAGATCGAGTCCTGGGTGAATTGCCTCAGTGACGGGGTGCTCCACCTGGAGACGGGTGTTCATCTCGAGGAAGAAGAAATCTCCAGAAGTATCGTCTACTAGGAACTCGACGGTCCCTGAAAGTCGTGAGTCTCGGGCATTTGCGTACTTATGTGCATGATAACTTACCGGCAGATGCGTACTGCAGCTTTGCGCACATGCGTGTCGCGGCCTCACACATCCTCTTTCGCAAGTCTGAGACAATTAGACGAGGAAACGTAAACGCGAATGCGTGTTTACATACCAGGACGACTTATGAGGAACGGGCTGGGAGATTCCTCAACAACTTTCTGGTAGCGTCGCTGAACGCTGCATTCGCGTTTTCCCATGTGGATGACATGACCCAATCCATTACCGAACACCTTTCAGCAGGATTTGGGCCTGATCGAGTATAGGATGGGATGCTATCACATACCTGTATTTCAATGTGCCTTGCAGCTGGAAAATATTTTTCTATGAACAATGCGTCATTATGAAAGAGAGACTAGGGCACATTTGAGTGACTGAAAAAGACTATGCCGGATTGACCTACCTTTGCTCGCTCCTGCGTCGTAATGAATTTCTTCAAAAGTTCCTCTTGATTATAACAAACGACCAGACCCATGCCTCCGCCACCAGCTGTCGATTTGAGCATTACTGGATATCCCACATCTTCGCATATTCGTTTCGCGGCCTCGACATCATGAATGAGTCCATCAGAGCCCAAAACTATCGGGACGTCTGCCTCCACAGCGATCTTACGAGCAGTATGCTTCAGACCCATTGCCTCGATTGTCTGTGAATTTGGGCCAAGCCATGTGATACCTTTACTCTCGAGGAGTGCAGCAAATGAGGCGTTCTCAGAGAGGAAACCATAGCCAGGGTGAACGAGGGTAACACCACGAGTAGTACAGATGTTCGCAATGTGCTCTTGGTCCAGATATCCTCGCGAATTGGTGAGCGGATCGCTGTCTTCAGGATGCAACGCGACTGCTTCGTCGGCAAGCGCGACGTGCGGTGCTGTCGCGTCCGAATGCGTGTAGATAGATACGGTTCGTATCCCCAGTCGTTTGGCTGTCTTCAGGATGCGGACCGCGATTTCTCCACGGTTTGCGACGAGCAGTTTGTGCTGTACGCTAGACATAGTTCGTCTGGGAGGGGAAGACAGTAAGTATAGGAGACGATAGAGACAAAATGATACCCAAGTCCATATCATTCAGGAGCCCTATGTCATTAAGCGACTCAGGTGATCATTGAGTCTTGCTAGGGCCTGTGCCTGTGATGCTAGATTTTTAGTGGGAGACTAAAGGCGTATCAGCGATAAGGTGTGCATGTTTCTCCCAGACGAGCGGGCCGCTGTAGATAGACCTCATGCATATGACCGCAACGTGCTCCAAAAGAAACAGTAGACACATGAGACTCCAGGAAGCCCGGAGATAAAGAGACATTGGTGTACGCCGTCAATAGAGGTTCTGGACAAGCAAACCCTTCATCGACTCGCAAACTGTCGCCACCGAGTTTTACGAGTGCGGTGACATCAGTAAGACATGGCTAAGGTATCTCTTCGAGCGACAGTCAACTGTGATATGGGCGAGGTGAGCAACATTGCATTGAAGAGTACAACCGTGGTCGCTGTGATGGACGTTGAAGACAAGAGCTCGATCGCGAGACGCCCGTTTTACAAGGCCTCTCTGTCTGTGACAACCACCATGGGACCCTGTGATATAATTGTGATACGCAAACTAATGCCATCCCATAGGGCTACTCGCTATACAGCATCGTGAGCTCATCCGAGCTTCAAAGTTCTTCTGCTCCGTAGGCTTGATGAGACATCCATAGGGAGATGATGAGCAACTCATGAAGACTATACATCTTGCCAACATCGCTTGTGGATTCCATGCATCGTAAATTCCTGTATTGGGCTTTCCCTGAGTTCCTTAATATCTGATAATATCTATAGTGATTTCTCCATCATGGACAAGACGGTCCGTCTAGCGAAAGAGAACGGCGTTCACATCGGTGCACATCCTTCTCTGCCTGACCGCCAGGGCTTCGGGAGAAGAGAGATGGCTATGGAACCCGTGCGTCCACCATACGAGGGTATAAGTATCTAACTTTGCTTACCTGCGGCTCGCCTCTAGGATGAGCTAGCTGCCTGCTTTGTCTACCAAGTCGGTGCCCTCTGCGGCTTTCTGACGCGCTATGGCGTACCTCTCAATCATGTTCGCCCACTCATCATATTTCCGGTTTGAAAGAACTGATTTATTGATTTTGGACATAGATCAAGCCGCATGGCGTGGTCTACGGAATGACTGCACGCGACGTCGACCTTGCCCGCGCGGTGGTTGGCGTGGCGAAGACGTTCAACGTGCCCTTCATGGGTCTTGCCGGGACTTTCCACCAACAGGTTGCCGCAGAAATGAACGTACCATTCATCGCTGGTATGTCGGTTTTTCGAATTGACTTGTCCACAGTTTTCGAGTTGATGATATATACAGAATGGTTTGCGGACCTCGACTATGATACTGCTGGGAAGCTGATAATCACAAAGTGGGCCCCCAGCCCCGTTATATACGCAGGCAACTTATATATCTCATCATCTTGACAGGAAACACGATCCCGTCCCGCTTCCCGCTGTTCGAGACAGAGTGTGTTTTCTTCCGTTTTGGCCATACAATGTCCTTCTAATACTTCGCCAGGTCAACACTCTCCTTACGACGCGACAGATCACCACGCTCGCTGGTCAGCTTCCACTTGACGACAGCGTCGAAGATGTTTCCATTTGTTGTCATTCAGATACACCTGTCAGTACCCCACCGATCTGTAAACCTCATTGGCTGTCCTACTTACCCCATTTTTTGCACAGGGTGCTGTCGAGATCGCCCAGCTCGTGAAGAATATTGTGGATAACCACAATGTAGTCTTGATATCTTAATCGGCGAACTTCTCACATCGACAGTTGCGAACGGTGAGCGATGAACAGCGATCGGACCAACATTGTTTTGTCTGTAAGCTTCAGAAATCTACTCCAGAGCGAATACTAGCAGCCACTGCATCAGCAACTTCCATCTCTTCTTGCCATAACAGACGTATATTATCTAGCATCCATCCCAACCATGGTTGTAGCGCCCCTTCTTTCACATAGGATGGGTCTGTAAGGGTCATTCCTTCCCGAGCTCTCCGTGAGATTCGTCCACAGAGGTCCAGAAGGGTGTTACCCCAGGCAACTTCGTTTGCTTCTGAAACAAAGTCGTTTTCACCGGTGAGTACTCTTCTCCAGCTCTGAAGATGGGCATCTTCGTCAGGCGGGAGAGTATGACTGGACTCCGGGAACGTGTGATAAAGTCGAAGTGCCGTAATCAAACGATACGATGGATGTGCGGGTGCCGGGGACGAGTGTAGCGTCCAATCGCTGAAATGGATGTAAAGCAACCAGAAGATATATTAGCACTATAGGACAAGTATGTACAGGCGAGAAACTGCTGTACCCCCAATATCCTTCCTGCATTAATACCTCCTCCATCCATTGCCCTACATCACCCCTCGCCTGGAACATCGCTTCTACGACATCCTGCACGTCGATCTCACCCGCAAATGACCCGGAACGGCATTCACCTTCGGTCCACATGTTGATGAAGCCGTATTCTACGAACAATTTCTGGTTCGAATGTCCGCCATACCGCAGGAAGAGCTCGTCGCCTTTGTGCACGGGAGTACTATCAGAAGCGAGGAATCTGTAGTCACCTCCGAGCTTCGCACTTCTCAGATGCTTGGATCCGGGGGCTGGTGGAGATGTGGCAGAAGGTATTACGGGCACGATATGCGCATGTGAGGGGGCATGGTTCGCGAGATCCAAGATGGGACACAGCGTTACATTGCAAGGTGCCGACGGGTTGGGGTCTAAGCTGTAGTAGATGCAGCGAGTATTGACTGGAAGAAGTAGATGTAAATATTGAAGGTAGTGGAGAAGAATCTTATTCACCATTCAACCATGCCCAGAGATATTCTTGCGCCGTTGCACAGTTATCCTCGGTAAATTGAAGGCTCGAAGCATCAGCTGGAGAAGATCGAGCAATCACATTCGGTTTAGCAATCTATAAAATCATCAGCGTGCACGAGGATAATAATGACTCGCCTACCCACCATATATTGGCAGACTGCTTTCCAATCCTCCCAAAAACGGACGGAGGCCCGTTGGAGGGACGCAGTCACGCTGGGTGATAACATGCCATACAGAGCGTGATACAGCCCTTGCTTGGCAGGATCCAATTGACAATGAACAGTCCATGTCAAAGGATGACTGTCGAACTCGCGGGGCATTGTGGAGATGAAAGGTCCGAATCTGGGATCCAGGGAGTCGTCCTCGCCATTGGGACGATGCAACAACAAATGCAGCGTAATCATCTGGTTTGCGGTCAGTGATGTGCCATTTTTCGTCGCATATAAGGACGACAGGGTCTTCGTGTTTATCAGAGCGGAAGCAGGGATTGTGAATAATGTGGACGATGCCTGTGGACGTTACTATTTTCAGCAAAGGCGAAGGACTCATTTTGCAAAATCCACCTACCGAGCATGGATACGAAGCAAACAGACCATTACCAGCACCTGTATGATATCCGAACACGCATCAAGAAAACATAAATTAGTGGAAGTGATTGTGTTTCGCACCGCTCGAAGCTCGGCACTCGACTCGAAGTCCGCTCGGGCTTGCATCCATGCCATGGTCGTTCTTCAACCAGTCCACCAGCCGCCTCCACCGCCCCTCGACGCTCTGCTTGCCCTCTCCCTTTCTCCTCTCATGTTCACGTCCATCGTCCATCTTAACCCGCCCGTAATGCGCACCTGACTCGAGCTCAAGCGTTCCGCCGGGATCCCGAGATAACCGTCCGCGGTGAGAAATGCGCAATCGGTGCTCACGCTCGCGTTCTCACCTCGCTCGCCCACTCGCTGTGCACGGATTCGCGAACCTGAGACTTCAGAAGACTTCAGAGGGCAGGGCACCGTTGACCCGGTGCGTTACAAGCGTGAAAGCTATCAAGCGTGTCTGTTCAACCCGTGTACGCTGAATCAGATAGATTGACCGCCTGCGTCCTATAGTGATCATCCGACCTCCCCTCATTATCGCTCAACTATTGCCCAGTGCTGCACGGCTCCGAGGCGCCTGCTGGGGACTACAAAAGTCTCACACACCGTCGTTTGCACATCCTTTCGCAGTCCGTGCAACCATCGCCGCCGTTCGCAGAATGTCCGTCTTCAATGCATCTCGTTTGATTGGCAAGACCGTCCTCATCACTGGCGCCAGTGCTGGTATCGGTGCAGTGAGTATACTCGAATTTGATCGATTTTTGCATTCTAACGATGTCGTGTTCTACACCAGGCGACCGCAGTCCTGTTTGCCAAAGCCGGATCGAACGTCATCCTAGCTGCGCGACGGACCGATGCGCTCAAGGCGGTCTCTGAGGCGTGTGTCGCCGCGCACAAGGAGGCTGGCATCCAAGGTGGCGGAAAGTTCGCTGCCGTTCAACTGGATGTATCAGACAGGAAGCAGATCGCCTCGTTCTTCGAGCGCGTCCCGGAGGAGCTGAGAACGGTCGATGTCCTCGGTAAGTCATGTTTTCCAATTCTTGATCCGTGTTGGAACTACGATCTGACATAGACCGCAGTAAACAACGCTGGCTTCGTCCTCGGAGTAGACAAAGTAGGCACTATAAACGAAGACGACATCGAATCTATGTTCTCCGTAAACGTCTTCGGTTTGATCTCTCTCACGCAGCTGCTCGTTAGAGGTTAGTCTTCCGCATGCTAATCTGCTATGAAAATGACAATAGAGTTCTATTAGATTTCAAGGCGAGAAATACCGGCCATATCATCAACCTCGGTTCGGTCGCCGGTCGTGAGGCGTATGCAGGCGGCAGCATCTACTGCGCGACCAAGCACGCCGTGCGGGCCTTCTCTGGTGCCCTTCTGCGCGAAGTTGTCGATACCAACATTCGGGTTACCGAGATTGAGCCAGGTAAACCATCTCCGCCCTTGAACTCATCGCCAGAACTAACATTCACCCAAGGAATGGTCGAGACGGAGTTCTCCATTGTGAGATTCCGCGGAGACAAGTCCGCAGCGGACGAGGTCTACCAGGGACTGCAGCCCCGTAAGTGTCCCGCGTTCTGAACTTGGTTGAATGTTCGCTCACGAGATAGTCCAGTTGTTGCCGAAGACATCGCAGAGGAAATTGTCTGGGCCGCGTCCCGTCCGCCGCATGTCAACATCGCAGAGGTGTACGTCCTCCCCGTAAACCAGGCGTCGGCCACGATCAACTACAGAGGTGCAAAGTAATTATTTGTAATTTCTGGACACGGACACAAAAATGTACTAATAGATGGACGTGATGTATCGATACACTGAAGTCTGAATGCGCAGACTCAGATCAAGAGCTCGCTGTGACGTGAAGTTGGCGGTACGTTGCAGACCGAAACATCCATGCAATATAGTATATGCAAGAAGATCGAAAGCGAGGTGGTATGAAGCAATGTACAGATAGCAAGTGCAGATGGGACAATGGACGACACAAATGAGCGAAGTTCAAATTTGGGGTAAACAGTGCGCGTATTATGACGCTTTGGCTTTCTTGCTCTTGCTCCGTGTGGCTTTGGCTACGGGTTCAACAGACACCTCAGCCTCCGCCTCATCGTCTTCATACACAAACTTCTTGACGACGATGTGTTCCACCACGAGTTCGGGTAATGGGGCTTCGGCATCGAGGACGTTGCCCATCGTGTCAAGGCGAACAGACTGAGCAACGCGGGAGCATGAGCCATCGATGGCGCTTGAGGCGAATGTGGCACATACCTTTGAAGATACGGCCAAACAGCCTTTTCTAACGCCGTCTTCCTTTGGCGGTCTCCGTGGTCTTGGCGGAGTGTCGTCAATGTAGACAGTAGTCTGCAGTCCTCTATCCCATTTGACTCTCTTGTCATCCTGCTCTTCTACCCCATCCTCAAAACGTCCACGCTTATGTGGCCGTTCAGGCTTCTCCGGAGTCACATAATCCTCCTCATCCCCTGGCGCTCTCCTATGTCTGAAAGGAACTTCCGGCTCCTCGGGTATATCACGCTCGCTAATGACGCTCTCGTCGCCCATCGCGCTGCCCTCCGCCCCATCATCCACCTCTCCCTTCGCTGCGAGCCGCTTCGCCCTTCTCGCCGCACGCTCCTCCCGTCCCTTCGCCTTGTCCTCGCGTTGCTTCTCCAGCACCGTCCGCACCTTCGTCGTCGGGCTATCCGGCCGTTTCCCCTCCTTCACGATGACCTCCGTCTCGAGCTCAGCTACTTGCTTCTGGTTGCGCGCGGTGTTGTTGTTGGTGAGCGTCTTGAGCGCCAGCATGCTCATGCCAGAGAAGGCGCTCGTGTCCGGGGGACCGAGGATGGTCTTACGACGCGATCTTGGAGCCGCAGCGGAGCCGACCGCATCGCTCGCGGATGAAGCAGGCGTGGACCGACGCGCACGGGTGGTCCGACGGAGACCTGAAGACACAGGCTCGGGTTCGGGTTCTGGCTCTAGCTCTGATGGAGGGGACGTCGAAGACGGCTCCGCAGGGACAACGACGTCGACAATCAAGGTTGTATCCGGAAGTGGCGTGTCTATGACACTAATAGAAGTGGTTGGAGGCGAAGGCGGCGGCGGCGAAGTGTGAGCCTCAGCAGGCGGAGGGGCGTCAGGAATTTTATCTACATGAATACTCGCAGCAGACGTCGCCACCTTCTCAGACTCAGGTTCAGCCGCGTGCTCGACAGAGCCAACGGGCTGTGCTTTCGGCTTCCTCGTGTTGACCACCTTACGCATCTGGATCTTTTGCGCTGGCGCCGTCTGCGTATGATTCTGCACTCTCGCAGGACTCGCTCTGCCCGGTGGACTAGGTTGTCGCGGGCTTGTCGTCGCGTGCGTCGGTGTCTTACGCTCATGGTTTTTAGAAGAAGCCCCGGAGACAACTTTCCTAATAACCACCACTGGTCGGGTTCCTGGGGATGAGACGTGCGAATCGGTAAGGTCCCGCTTGCGCTTCAGCGATGCTGGGATTGCCGTGGACGAAGCTGCCGCACGGTTAGCGATAGTCTTTGGCCCGGGTCCTGGCACTGACGGTGCGTCGCTGTCATCTGAGTCTACTGTCACAGGTTTACTGACTACCTTGCGAATGCGAAGCGGACGAGCCTATTTACCATGAAAGTGAAGTTAGCAGTAGCAAACACATCAAGTAGTAGACTGATTACGATGGTAGTAGATGTAGTAGGCTCAGGAGGCTCGGGCTTCTTCTGCACGGCGCTCGAAGGCACGCTCCTGGCTATTTTACTGCTTGCGGCTGGCGTACGTGCGTAAGGCTTCATCCCAACGCGTGGAATCTTGCTCTCTAGGCGCGCTGGGGGATGCCGCAGCGTGGACGTGCTTGGTTTAGCGGACCCTGGGACTACCGGGGTACCTTCGCTTTCAGGCGTAGATGTTGAAGGTTTTGTGGTTTTCGAGCTCACGATGGGAAACGGTAAATGAGAAGACGGTTTGCTCAGACGGGCAACCGCCAGGTGGGGTGGAGGCTTGGCAAAGAACGCCGATCCTGCCTTTGAAACAGTAGTATGTTTTGTACCTTCCGTTCCTACGCTGCTAGCCGCAGCCGTAGGCTTAAGCGGAGACGTCGGATGCAGCTGCGAGGCGCCCTTCTGAGGCGACTGCAGCAGTGGCATCGGTACACGCTTCGCGGGCGTACGCGTAGGATCGTCCAGCGCCCGCGCTCTGAACACCGGGGCAGCAATGGCACCGGCACCCGCATGCTTCTGCTGAGAAAATGGATTAGAACCCTTTTGTGGAGAGACGGTACCCTGCGCGATGGCCTCCGCAATGGGTATGCGGCGCGCGGGTGTGCGGCCAGGGGGTGTAGTCGGGCGAACAGGCTGAGATGGTGTCGTATCAGGCATAAAGATACCTAAACCTGCCAGTTGAGGCGTAGTGGGAGGCTGCTGAGCCTCTCGGCGTGGTGTTGACTGTACAGTGTCACTACCGTCCGCGTTCGTAGAGGCAAACGGTTCACTTGGACCTGGAGGCGATGCTGGCCTGGGTGAGAGCAATTGGGTGAGCACCTCATGAGATGTTGGCGAGAGTGAGCTGAGTCGATGAGGCTTATCGTTCTGAGTAGGTGTCTTCATACGAGAGGCAAGACCTTCCTCTCCCAACTCGCTGAACTCTGGAGGTGGGCTGGAGCCAATGACAATAGGTTGTGAAGGAGAACCATCCGCAAGCTCATCGCCGTCTGCAGTCTTGTTGCCTGCCGTGCCTTGCGTTTCACGCTCCTTCCGCCTCGACCCCTTCTTCCGCGCGGGGCCCAGAAAGGGAGATTTCGGAGCCTGCAAGGTATCTGATGATGTTTGCCGTTGTGTATCTGGTGGAGCAGGACTTCGAGACGACCGTGGGTTTGGAGAACTCGCTACAAATGGAGAGGCACTTTTCCGTGGACGCGAAGAGCGGCGTAGTGGGGTCGAAGTAGCCGCTTCCGACGCGGAACCTCGTGTCTCGGGCTCTGCAAGTTCGAAGAGAATGCTAGGCAACTTCGATGTTTGAGGTGTTGTAGGGGTTAAAGGGTCAAATATACCACTAGACAATGCTAAGTCTACCTGCGCCTCCTCCTCTTCCATGGTAGGTGAGGCCTGGCAACTAAGAATTTGAAGATTCGAGGTATAATCTATTTGAAGCGATTGAGAGCTTGTAGAACCCGTTCGTAGTTGGAAAGGAGTTTGCGAAAGGAGGTCATCCACGGAGCCACTGGCTGGGGTTATATGGGTGCGCTCTGGAGTGCACGGCGCAGAAGGCGTAATGACGGTCATCATAGGTACGGTGGTAGCTGAGAAAGAGTCGAATGATATCAAATCTTCTTGCGGCTCTGGCGGTCCTGTGTCCGCAGCCTCTGCAGGAGACAATGGATCAGGTGTTGTAAAGCCACCCTCGTCTGTTCCAGTCATCATATCCTCTTCCACGCTGTCGACGTTCTCCAGATTCAGAATCGGAACATCCTCCAGTTCGTTCTCAGGATCTTCGTGCGGTGGACTCGGAGGCGGCGAAGGGTTGTCCCAGGCTCGCATGATCTTCGTAGCCAGGGCAGAGGAAGGCTCTGCTTTCGACGATTCAAAACCGTTCAGATGAGCACGACAACTGCGACACACCTTCTACATCTTCCGAGATCGCAGGTGTGCCAGGCACGGATTCGTCAGGCGTGACCGCCGCGAACGCGTCCGTGCTCTCCCTATCTTCCTCTTCTGCCGCTTCACTTGAGTTGCGCGTAGCGACAGACAAGTGTCGCTGCGCAGACATTCGCGTCGATCTTTTAACAGGCGTCGGCTGGTCGAAATCCGAGCGGCGAGCGTACTTCTCCTCGGCGGGCTGTATGGGTCCAAAGTAGATCCTGGCCTTGGACGTGTTTACCTCGTCGTTGTCGGAAGAAAGCACAGGAGAACTCGTGGGATCAGCAGATTCGTATGTATCGACTATAACGTCGCTAGCCATGTCGACCAGGACGCGAGAAGGTGTACAAGCGTGAACGTTTTGGAGGACCAGCCCGACTCTGCAGCGGAAAGCGGAGAAAGACGACCAGCGCTCAGACCAACGTTGAGATCGCGTTTATGGCACGTGACCTTGTTCTGCATCTTGAACTCGTGTGGCGCTGGTTGTCTACACCGTTCCTCGCTTTCCAGCACGCACCTTATCACTTTCAATATCTGCGGAAGCTCCTATGGCAACCGCCCATGTTGAGTTCGATGTATACGGCGCGTTGTTTCAAGGTAAAAGACTCAAGGGTAAATGGGCACGTGCCGGTGACACAGTCCACAAATCGCGCTTCAGCTCACGCACCAGAACAAATCGCACCACCGTCGAATCCTCTCAGATTTAAGTGAGAGACTACCTCACTCCTGCGTCCAGCTGATTTTGTTTCGTGAGTGCGCTCTTTTGACTTGTTGATTTAAGCCGAACGCTCCCCGCGAGCGGAATAAATATGTACATTTCGACACTGTACCCAGACCGTGGAGCTCGGGGTGCAGTAGAAACTGCCGCTGGACGTATCCACATAGGTATGTACGTGTTTTCACTAAGTGTCATTTATAGCTCATCCTACTGGGACCATATGAAGTTCGTAAATTTATCTGCCTTCACACCGTGATGGTGGACACCGTTCTCAGTGCTGAAACTCCACCAAATTTCCACCAATCGATATTGTGTCGAGTAGGCAGAAGCGGCTGCTTGTCGCATCCTATATAATTCAACAAGTTTGGTCAGAATCTCTGCAAGACGACCATCAAGCCAAACCTGATAGAAACTGAGGCATCACCTGCCGAGCCTGTAGCTAATGCCCCATGGAGCAAGAGCACGGGAGACGAAGTGTCGTGATTAGCTTACTGCCCAACTACTCATATCCTATTTGTCGCACGAGGTCGCATGCCATGTGTACAGTCACTGTTTGTACATTGCTTCATACCATTCTTTCGCATATTCATCTGTCGCAACATCCCGCTGGTCTCACGATATAACGTATTCTGTCTTAGTCTGTGAATTTTCATTCGGGCTCCAGCACACATCGATACGACCCACCCGACTTCCGTACATGTTTGAAGGAGCAGTACGGTTCTGCAGCGGAATGTCAATGAGGGCTACTCGGCGCTAGGCCGTATACTTACGACCCTCTTCCTCTTTCGTCCACTTCTATTGCTTGGGTTGATGGACCTGAGAACGGTTAACCTTCGCCTTGCGCCCTCGTTGCTTCGTCCCCATCTCTTTCTACGGCGATGATAGCTCAGTCCACGGTCCAGGAAGGTGGTGAAGGGCGACGAGCAACTTTGTTCAGACCAATGTTCAGATCACATACCCACGTGGCGCGTTGCAAGCGCCCCGTGGTGCCGCGGCTTACGACTCCTACGCCGAAGCCGAGAAGCTCGGAGTGCTCGACAAGACTGTTCTAACAATTTCTGTGCTCATTGATCTGCAGAGCCATCTGCGCTGACAGAAACCTTCAATACACTCCAGAAACTGCTTAGTTTTCGCCGGTTTCTCCGTGTAGAATCATCTTTAAATTTTTAGCTCTTTCGCGAACCTCAACTTGCAAGCTGAAGACCACGTCAAGCCGCAAACTGCATCCACTTTTCCTCCCGCTAGTGCGCCGACTCTCATTGCGATCGTCACCCAGGGGTCAAACAGTCAAAGTTTTGGGCGCGATCAAATCAGGGTAGCCGTTTGGCGATCGCTTACCACGCTCGTCCACAGCCTCGTCGGAGTCTTCCAGCGGTTCCGCCTGAGCGTTCGCCGCCTTTTCAGTCATCGTCCGAATCGCAAGACAGTACCGCGCTCATCGGGAAGCGTTGTTTCAGATCATACCATATAAACCCTACAAAGACCCTCAACATTGACTTTTGCCTCGATCCTTCATTGATTTTGAGCCATAAACTCGGGCAAGTTGAACAGCAACTCCTCTACGTAGCTACTGAACGCCTGGAAAGCCGCCATGAGTAAGACGTGTACTGCGTGCAGGTGCGTGAGCTGCCTTCACTACCATAGCCTCTCAGGCTGATTTAAATTATGTGCTTCATGACACAGAGGCCGCAAGATGGTCAGTTTGTCCTGCTTTAATTGCTGTTTCCTTGCCTTAACTCCACCTCACAGCGGTGTGATGGTGTCACTCCTATCTGCGGGCCTTGCTCCAGAGCTCGCAAGCCAATGGATTGTCAGTATGCAGCCGTGGCCTCACCATCGCAGGGCCCAAAGGCGGCACTGCTGCAGAAGGGTGCAGCATGTCTCGCTTGCAGGTTAGTGCAATGCGGCCATAGGCAGGAGACTACCTGCTGACTACCTGTACCCACAGGCGCAAGAAGAAGGTTTGCACTTGTCATCTAATTCTGCATACTGCTTATGAACTGTAGCACGCAGAAATGTGATGCCAAGAGACCATTCTGCAATACCTGCAGGATAGCTGGTAAGGAACTGGAGTGTGAATATGACGATGAACTACGACAAAGCGTCACTACTGCTTTACTTTTGCGCACACAAGAACTGGAGCAACGACTAGCCATGTATGAAACGCAGCCGCCTCAAATGCCAGAAACAATATCGATGGTTTCCACGCCTTTCACGGCTAGTTCTGAGTCTCCTATGCAACTTTTCGACTTCACTAGTCCTTCCGGGATGCCACCTGGTAAGCCGGGCGGCTACTGTTGCCGACTCTATGCTCATCTCCTGGAACAGCATCCGTCGCAGGACCAAGTACACTTCCAGTGCAACCCCCAATGATGCCCCCTGCGTCCGCTGACTTCCCCTCACTATCTGCCTACGATATGGTGGACGAGATGAACCCCCAAGAAGCGCTGACACGTCTGCTCCTTCCCAACCCTCCGCTGCATTTTTCAGACACGTCCGCAATGCCACTGCAAAATACCTTCGAACTGTGAGTGATATATACCAATGCTCAGTCTATCGACTTACAGCTGGCACAGCCGCTCGACGTTTCTAGCTCATAACGTGCAAATCGGCGTCTACCTCCGCGAGTCCAAGTGGAATGCCATCAAAGAGGGCGATTACAGCGGGAAGGCGGTACATCCCGCCATGCTACATCTTGCGCAGCTCATCGGCGGTGTGCTATGGCGAATACACAACAAAACGGACTCACTCGTCATTAACGAAGACGTCGAGCTGCGTAACGCCATCGGGGCCATCGAGAGCACCCCACCAGATCCTGCTACCCTCCTATCTATCAACTGCCTCCTGGCCTGGTACCATCTGTTCAAACGGCGGGTAGACGAGGGCAGAGTATATCTGGTCAAGGCGTACCAGGTCGTTGTCGAATACGGCTTGCAGATGGCAGCACCAGCACCGGATTCTGTCACCCCGCTGATTGAACCGGACGAAGACACGAAGGAGGTTATCACCGCTCTTAGTCAGCTTTTGTATCTTGACAAGGCGGGCATCATAGTGCTGAGTATGCCCTCGGTCCTAAATGACGATTATGATCGTCAGGTCAAGAATCTACCGGTAAGTGCGATGGATCTCCGTGCTGGATGCGAGGCTCATATACCCCGCATCCCACAGCTGATGCAGCCTTGGATGGCCCGGCACTGTGTCGTCACGATGCGCGCCAGAAGCGTCTATTTCCTCCAGCAAGCACTCCGGCTATCTCGCATTCGTACGGAGACCGCTTCCAAGAGCATGTTCCGTACATCTGACTATACAGCGTTATCCCCAGACTGGTATACACAATACTGGGACACCCTCGAAGAAGTATCGCAGCACGTTTCGATCCTTGTTCCGCAGATGCTCAAGTCGACACTGTGCGCGGATCCGCGGCATGGGGTTAGTCTGAAGGTTTGCATGATGATTGCCATGGCGGCGCAGGTCGAGTTGCACCGCCTTCCGGCGACTTACCACTCAGAGTCGCGTCAGAAGGTGGTCGATACCGTGCTCGAGATTGTGGGGCTTACGAAGGGTTTCAAGGACGAGGATTTCGTTCTGCTGGACCCAATCCTTGGGGTGAGCTAATTTGACTATCATCAATGCGTAGCGCTGATGCCTATAACATGCACCAATAGAGCTGTTGGACGGTGGTTGCAACGGCGCTATGTCAAGAGCGGCAGTCATTTATGGAGATATCTGACATGGAGCCAGCCGCGCAGTGGGGTGAAGCCTTCGCTGTGATGATATCGTGCGCGTCGAAGTTAGGGACTAGGGTTCCCTACATGGGTGAGCTGAATTTTATCACCATCGCCACGCTTCGCTACTGATGCAAGCATTTATAGAACATTCGTTGCGAGCCCTCTGCGGCGTCGCTTCCATGGAGCAGATGCACGGTGGTAGTAGAAGCCACAACATGAATCCTCCTGCCACTGCGCAGATGTGATTTGATATCTTCATTGCTGTTTTATCGCTGTGTGTTTTCTGTACAAACTATCGTGTAACAACTGGGGGATCGACAAGAAGTAGATACATCAAGTAGATACACAAACTCGCAACGCCTGAGGTCAAACCTGAGGCCATCGATAAACACATGTTTGTGCGGGGTATTCGGCGTCTACGAGCAATGTCGCCCGGGCGCCGTGCCCGAGCGCGGTCCATGTGATAAAGCGCGCCTTGAGATCATATATTCGGGCGACCACCAAGGCTTCCCCAGTGACTTGCTATAGACGACAGCTATCAGCGTGCCACCTGCAATCATACAGCACAGGTCTCCCCATAACTATGCAGTCTTTCTAGGCTGAGCTACCGGTTGGGCGCAGATATCGGGCTACACACACATTTAAGCTCTCCTGAGAATGTGGAACGAGTCTCCTCGTGGTCAAACTTTCACCTGTGATTTTCGATGCGGCAAGCTCACGAATTCTCTCTCCTCTCTCTCCTGTACGCCATGGTCTCCCTTTGGAGCCATTTCCTTGGCCTGCGGTCTATCCCCAAGCTCTACTATGCCTCGAAGACTGCGTTAGTGCAGCTTCGAAGCTCTCTCAACAAAACGGACACCGAGGAGATGTCGCTGGAAGAGTTTGTCGAGAAGCGCTGTCCCAGTCTCCATAACGCCTTCTCTCAGGCATGGTGGCTACCAGGGTGAGCTTCGTCCTATCCTTCTAACTTTGCGGTGAGCTAATAGCTTATCATATTAGCGGGCATCTCCAGACGGCCTATTGTGTAGTGGGCGACTTCTCGCAGGTGGATCGTGTCGAGTATGATCGGTGAGTGGGTTGCGCTATCGATGCCGGCATGCTACCGACGCGAAATACAACAGCAAACTACTTCGCACCCTAGACGGCGGAACAATGTGCGTGTACACACGGCCTCTTCCGACTTCTATATGAACTGTATCCGGCCGTCAGTGGTCTGGACTTTACTCCATCCCCTACAGAGCCCCATTTGCGCGATGATACACCCGTCATCGTGGTGCTGCACGGCCTTACTGGAGGTATGTCTATACTCGTCTTGAAGGATTGAACTGTCTGATATGAATCTGTCGTCCTATCGTGCAGGTTCTCATGAATCATACGTTAGAGCCATATTGGCACCAGCATGTGCACCCCCAGAACAGGGTGGTCTCGGATTTCGCGCTGTGGTGATCAACTTTCGGGGCTGTGAGTACCACATCCGTCATCCGCTGTCGAGTACCTGCCAGGTTTATTCGGAAACTGCGTGTCTTCATCGTACGCTGCCCGCTCTCCGTGTGTCTGAAGGGTAGGTAGTGGCCGGAGTGTCGGTTCTTCATGATCGCATGCGATCTCGGCTCTGGGGAAAGACCCGGAGAGTTGGCGGACGCGTTTGGTCCGCATCGTGGCATTTAGCCTATTCTGTTGGAGGTCCGCCCTGCCTCCCCCAGCGACTGCCCATAAAGGAGTCGAGACATGAGGTGAACACATGCTGCCGCCTCCTACGGGAGAATTGCTTGGCTCTGATACTCCAAACACGTCTGAACAACGAACGCTGGCGATGACTCTTATATGAAAGGAACCTTTACTCAACGAGACTTTCTTACGTGACAGGTGCAGGCGTGCCTCTTACTAGCCCTCAGCTTTATTCAGCAGGTCATACAGACGACCTCCGCACGGCTTTATTATACATCTCTAGGCTGTATCCGGAAGCTCCTCTCTTGGGCATCGGTTTCTCGCTCGGCGCCAATGTCCTGACGCGTTATATCGCGCAGGAGGGCGAACAATGCCGTCTATCCGCGGGGTGCGCTTTGGCTTGCGTGAGTCGACTACGTGTTTGTCACATTTGGTGGTTCTGACTTTGTCTCAAGCCATGGGCTTTACTTGTAAATAGTCAATGGTGCGTTACCCAGCCTGGTTCTCATTTTCCAGTAGCTAATGATCCGCCAGTCTCAAAGAGAGTTGGTGGCGTCGCCAAATCTACTCGAAGGGTATGGGAGGAAACCTGAAGGCAGTCGTCTGCAAGCACCTAGCCACCTTTGAAGCTTTCCCCGATGCCGAGGTGTCCAAAGCTATCCCCAACCTGCTCAAAATGTCGAATGTCACGCTTGGTCAGTTCGACGAAACAATAACACGCCTCGCAGGTGGATCGTCTCCACCATTCCCCTTCGCCACGGCCGACGACTACTACATCTGGGCGTCAAGCGACAAGCTCCTTGACAGTGTGAAGGTTCCCTTCCTTGCCATAAACTCGAACGACGATCCGATTGTCAAAGTGCTGCCTGTGCACCTTAAAGGCGCTGCACTGAGTCCGTGGGTTGTTTTTGCAGAAACAAGCGGAGGCGGTCACCTGGGATGGTTCGAGGAAGGCTCTGTCCCCGGTCAGCCGCGTAGATGGTATCGACGACCTGTCTTGGAGTGGATGCATGCTATGGGATGCGACCTGATCATGTCCAAGCGTGAAGTCAAGCCAATCAGGGAGGTAGATGGTTGGCTGATGGAGGAGGGCAGAGACGATATCGGATGCAAAGAAGTCCAAGGCGGTGGCCATGTCATTGGAGTCGAGGGCGAGGGAGGTCTGCTCTCCGGACTCTAGTTGTACATTGGTTGCATTATCTAGATATGGACATACAAAGTTCTTTTAAGAGCTCAATACATGTATCATCAATAATAGAACTTAGAGCAGACCGAATCGTAGATGCAGATTTTACTCGCTGTCGCTGAAAGTTATCTGACTTTCCTCTTCCTCTTCCTCGACTATTGCTTCTCTGTCATATTGGCTTATGTCAATAGATACCGTATCTTCTTCTATCAAAGTGTCGTCGGCGATATCCAGAGTCTTGTCGCGTTCAAAGAGTTGTCTGCCTGTGTGACCAGGTTTTTAGTAAAATGGAGGCATCAGCACAGAGAATGTCACCAACCACTCAACCGAGTACCCAACCGCTTGTATTCTTCCCGCTCTTTTGCACTCAAGCCTTTCATTCTCTCTTCATCTTCACGGGCCTGTTTTATAGCCAATTCTTTGAGGAACTTCACCCGCCACGCGTTGAATGTCTCCGGTGTGACTGGTGTACCTCGTGTTCTCGCTTCTTCCGCCTGTATGACACATTTAAACGAAGAGTACGGATAGAGACCACGGAAATGCGTACTTCTAGCGCGAGTCTCTCTTTCTCCGCCTCTTCTCTCTTGCGACGTTCTACTCTTGTTCTTACTACGGTAGATAACTGCTCTCGTAGTTGAGATACGAGCGTGAAGGTCATCGCCATGCCAAGATTTTCTTCTCCCTAATAACAGACTAGATCAGAAGCGTGGCGTGCACCCTCGAATGGTGTATTCACCGCTGTCTGAAGCCCTCTCAACAATTCTTCGCGCTCGTCTTCTTCCAGCTCGCCTTCCACAGCATCTAGAGATAGCTCTGGCAGGACATCGGGGTAATCGTCTGGGTATCTGACGTCAAGAGCAAGTTTCACTGTCCCAGATGTACGATGAGTGCAATATCATACGTATCAGTAAAGTAGGGGCACGTACGTTGGTCATAGCCCTCTATGAGTTCTTCTGGTTCGACATCGATGCGAATCTCCTTTTCGGATAGTTCTTTACATGAGCTCAGCTAGACTGGAGCCACCGAGTGTGGTATATGTACGAACTGGAGAGCTCCGTTGGATATATGGACTCAAGAACCTGCACAAAGGACATTAAGGTCTATATCATGAGACATAAGACGTGCACGTACTTCAAATTCTTCTGCGAGCACCTCCGACGACATAGCGGGCAATAGTAATAGTTTGATGGAAGGGTGCAAAGGCAGGAATGTCCGGGGTCCGTGCCCGACATATTGCCTTTGTTGCAGTCGCGCCGGGTTCAGTTCGCGGCTTCAATTCTACGACCTCCTCGTCGCCAGCTGCGTTTGCCAGCAGCGTACGCTACACGATGCTGTCTACAATTCGACATCTGGCTCTGCGGCAGACTATCAAGAAGTCTCTTACTCCCCATGTCCTTCCGCCAATCGCCTCTTCCTCACGCTCCTTCCACAATTCTTCTACGCTCCAGGCTGGTCGTATAGCGGAGGTCAATGCCTGGAGTGGTGTAATAGACAAATCGCTTATACCGTCCACAAAGTCGACCACTGCCCCCTCTGCTTCGCCAGTTGTTCCGCCCGTCGCTCGTCAGGAGCGTGAAGACCCATCTTGGGGGGATACGTTTAAGCCCTTATACAGCACGAACTGGGGATCGCAGCGTGCTGCAAGAGAGCAAATGCCTCCAGAGAGAGTATGGAAGGAGCGAGAAAACAACATTGTTCCCCACCTGCCTCAGCCGCAGGGTCCTTACACAGGTGTGAAGTCTCCTCTCGGTGCATTCACGCGTCTTACGTTGCCTTAACTCTGCAGGGCGTACTGTTTACACCAGAACGTCCTCTGGGAACAGCTTCACTTATGCATACAACAAACTGCAGAGAATACTGAAAGAGAACAACGTGCGCAGGGAACTCATACTTGCCCAACGACACGAGAAGAAGGGTGTAAAGCGGAGACGGCTGTCGAGCGAACGCTGGAGGAAGAGGTTCGCGCACGAGGTATGTTCCGACCGACGTTCCGCGAGCGTTTTAATGAACTCTGTTCACAGGTCAGGTTGAAAGTAAAGATGGTGCAAGAAATCCGAGCGCGGGGGGCATGACCGAGGAACCCCGTCGCCATCGCATGATTGCGTCTATTTTGCACACCATGTACTTCAAATTAGTACATGCCGAGAAAGACTATCCCTATGTGCTTGCATGCAGTTGGCTCTTTCTATCCGTTTTGGAAAGCGTTTCCGTGTTCTAGCGGGCCTATAGAACTAATCCAGGGATAGAGCTCTTCCCACAGGTTGACACGACTATTTTACGACAACATGACACGTAGGGATGTTCGATTGTAACAAGCTAGCCGACGGTCAGATACAGTATTTCTTAATATTCGTGCTCTCAAACTTTGAGTATAACTCACATTAACCTTTGTGAGGACCGTGAATATTACAGACCTCGGCTCACATGATGCGCACTAAGGAATCGGACCAGCTCATTCCGCAAGCATACGCCCGGCACACCGTCAACACGCTCTCTGCCTCGTGCGCTCAGCGCGAATCCGACGGTAAATTGTGATTGATTTTACAACCTGTATTAGCGCTACTGATGCCTGGTGTCCGCAAAATTTAGCCTGTCAGTTACTCTCCGATAATCTGGAAGGGCCCACTAAGGGAAGGACATACAAGGCGTTGCAGATACCGCCGGCAGGTGGGGAAATCACCACGCGGAGGGTCCAGGGGCTCCACCAACGCTCAGGGCGAACGAGGGCGAACGAGGGCGAACGCCTGTCCCTCAGCCCGTGCAGACCTTTGTGACACCCTGGGATGTGCGATCGACGAAGTGCCGGAGAAGGAAGGGCTCCACGCCTTGCTCAGTATGCGCAACTCCGCGGTAGAGTGCGGCTAACATGCAACCATATTTGCGATAAAGCCGTGCCTTGCTTTTCTTCCTTTGATGCGCGTTTCTGGGTATATAAGACCCCGGGGTTTCCTTCTATCGAGCCAGGAACTCACCGCATACTCTTACTGTACTTCTATATCACTGACACAGTGCTGGCAAGATGTGTCATAATGTGAGTCCTCCCTTCGTGAGCTGTCGCGTCCACAGCCTGACATCTCGAGCTCGCAGATCCAGGATGGTCGTTACCACACCGTTTGCGGCCACTTCATCGCGATGTCTACCCGCCTTCATGACTGCCTTCGTCCCGACTGTCTCTTCAGTCGCAGGCACGAGCACCCCATCGGTAAGCTACTCAATTCCGAAACCATCGCCCGCGTCATCGACACTGACCGACTCGTACGAAGGTTGCAAATCATCATCGTGTGCCAGACTCATGACCGTCCCGCAGAAAAACCCAATCCGCATCAGCGAGACAAAATGTGCAGACTGTATCATGATGGAACGCAACGGCCTGGTTGGTTACGCGTAAAGCCTAACGCCCTCCGTTCATCACATTCATGGTTGATTGATTACAGCCCCGCACTCCTTAATCATATACGTACACTATGCCATAACATGTGGCGCACAGGCTGGCGTCTCTAATACTTGAACATGAACGTGCTTCTTATTTACTTCTATATTCGTATTATTGTGGTACTTTTCTGGAACTATGGAATCTCTCTACTATACACACCCATGTATGTTACGATATGCACTCATATGCCAATTCACCAATCAACAAGTAATATTCCTACAGCCCGAACATTGAACGCCACGGTTCACACCACGGAGAAAGCGCTTGTTGAGTCTCGAATCTCGATGTGAAATACAATACACGTGATCGCGTTGCAATGTACTCCGTCGGATTTGTTCAGTTTGTTCGGTCACTTTATGAGGATGGACGAGAACAACAGTGCCCGCATCTACCATAATGTGCGCTTTTCGCGATACCGGCTATCCGGTCTTTCTTGCATGTACAAAGCAACTACTTGTTGCCAGGGCATCCGTCTTCCTTTCAGGACCACTTCAAATAGCTGCTATAGCTAAGGCCTCCTACTAACGCTGATCTTGAACAAAAACGCACGCTCATCTCTCTCAGGCTCTGTGTCCCCAGTGCTACCCTATCTCACAATCTCATCGATGGCAGGCCCGACGGAGGAATGGGCACTCGGTTGGCTTTCTCCCAAAGAATTCGAAAAGCGAATAAAAGGCACGAAGAATCTCAGACTTTATATCAACCTTGCAACATTGCCTGAGATGAAACTCGGCTCTGGAGCACCTGTACCTCCACCAGAAGGACAGCGGGCGCACCTGAATGCGCTCTCCGTTCGACCGGAAGCGTGGCGTACACTAACGGTGATGAGCGTTTGGGATACCGATGAAATCAACAAGTTGATTATCGAATGTAAGTCTGATGAGGCTTCGTTTTGTAAGCAGCAAATTGACGTCTTTCAGTCGGAAATAAGAACATTGCAGCTGGGCCGCTCCCAGGAGTCGTCCAGGAACCCGACCCTGCGACGGGAGAGTTCTTGAGTGTACCGTGTCCGAACTGGTTTTCTGTCCAAAATCAAATACTAGGACAGCCAATTAACTTGAATCGGTGAGTTCGCTGCCCTACTCTCTAACCTCTCACTTACAAAGTCTGTTTTAGGATCGCTAAATGGGTCGTAGAATACCCTCTTGCGACTGCCCAGAGGGTAATGCATCTCGTGTTTCCCACAGCGGCGGACTGGCATTTCAGTTCGCCCTCGGTAGACGTCGACGAAGATCTGGTAACCGGTCTCACTTGGGACTACGTCCGATGTGGTATTACCATGAAATCGGGAGTGGCGGTCTTGATACAGCCGCCATGGATCCTCTCTCGCAAAGATCTCGAAGATTTTGTGGAATGCCCCAAGGTAGCCATTGGATATCTTCTCGGTAGTGCGTCAACTGAAATTTACGTTAGCTTGCCGAATCGGAAAGCGACTTCAAAGGCAAACATCGGCTATGGGCCAAGGTGAGGGCATGCTGCCTTTTCCATAGGATACTGTTCTGATTTCTTTCTAGTTGTGGGATTTTTGCACTCGTCGGAAATGTCATTGGTGGGTGGTGACCACATACTGGGGATGGGTGTTCGGGAAATTTACACCAGGTAAGGCTTACTGCCACACCATGACCACACCGTAGCTGATTGTTCTCAGGCAGGAGCAAAGCTCGCGTATGCCATGTCCGATCTTTCGACGCCACGAAGCCGACTATACTGGAGCATCTCGTCTATTGGATCTCCTGTTCTATGGATTTGTCCGATTCACAAATTCTACCACCGGTCAGTAAGACATTATATTACACAGAGCAGTCCAGGCCTTGTACGGTCTCCGACGCGATGGGCTTTGATGGGCACTTTAAGGACCTTGCCCTCGCTCTTGCGAACCTTAGATGATAGCTCTCCAGTGCGTTTAACTGTGATCTCACATACAACGTTTTCTCTCATGCAGGCGGAATTTGTTCATGATGTCTTGAACAGCGATGCCAACACAATCCCATCGGGGCCTGATCAACCGCTAGTTCCTCCTCCCCGCTCCGAGTCTAGTTGGGATGCTCTGAGCCGTGGTGAGTCTTGTGGTACTGTCTCTGTCTAGAACCGAACTTGACTAGAACGCTCGGCAGTGGGATCGGTTTTCGGAGACAGCGATGGAGGGGACAGTGTCGACCTATGCGACTTGGACATGGAAGATGACCTTGAACAGGCTGAGGTGTTGGCGCTGTTGGTCCCATCTTACAACAGCAATGGAGACATAATCCGCCCTGAGCCGCTGCAGCCAACGCTGAAATTACTTCGAGAAAACGTGGTACAATGGCAGGAGCAATTCAGAGTCATAGAGGATGAATATGGTGAAAGAGTGCCACTCCCGCCGTCATCTAACACGGGCACCTCCATCACAGTCTCCTCGGCAGCTTCTACCGTCAGGGGCTTCAGCGGGACTCGTGGCGGTTGGCTGGCTAGCCGTCCGCGGCCCATCGTAGAAGAGTGACCCCTTGGCACGAACGATCCGGACACGTATGGCCTGCTGGAAAATATTTTATCTCTAATCTAGTCGCGCACTGCGGGATCCTTACATTTACATGATAGATAGTACTAAGTACTTGGGATGTTCTTTGCCATAATACAATGTTCCCGATTATCCGTAGCTCGATGCTAGACGCGTGATGTAGCGCAATCAGAAAGTTCCGCTCAACGCGAGACGCGACTTGTTCACGTTCCTCGACCACGGGTCTCTCGCCCAAACCCGCACCCCTCTCATCGTCCTCCCACATCCTCGGGTCTATCGAGCATCGTTCTGCTGATCCTCGTAACGTAACAAAGTCCGCCGTGCTTCTCCCTCGAATCTCGAACGTCGGACAGCGTGCCGCGCGATTTCTGAATCTCGGACATCCGTGCCTTCCCACTGTGTCTGAAACTGAATCATCATGCGTGCCACCACCAGCTCTACGCCCGCACAATGGCTGTTCCCTGTATCGTCGCTCGCGCACTCAACGCCGTCCCGTACAACGTCCGGGATCACTCTGGAGAAGGAGCTGTATGACCGTGCACGCGGGGTGGAGTTTCTGTTCCGTCTCGGAGTCTCATTAGCACTGTACGTCCGTGGTAGCTGATCTCGCCCTCTACTGAACCACCTTATCCCGCCTCATACAGGCCGGCTTCTGCAATGTACACGGCTGCGACCTGGTTCCACCGCTTTTACATGCGATACTCTATGGAGGACTATCATCGACAGGTGCCGGCGCTTTTCTGTGGTCCGCGATCCGTTATTGACCCATGTCCAGGACGTCGCTGCCTCTTGCATCTTCCTGGCGACGAAAACAGAGGAGTGCGGCCGTAAGCTGCGCGACGTGGCGAAGATCTACTGCTCAAAGGTCTCAAAAGTGAAGCTGGAGGACATCCCAGACGACAGCAAGGTACGATTCGGAGGCAGTATCGGAATGACCGCTCGGACTCACCTTCAGTGTCTGATAGGATGTCGAGGAAAGCCAGATGGCGATATTGTACACAGAGGAGGTGCTTCTCGAGGCTTTGTGCTTCGATTTTGTGGTCGCGACCCCACATGCTGAGTTAGTCGACCTCCTGGACGCCAAGCAAGAAAAGGCCGAGATGGAAGAATATGCTTGGACTATTGCGAACGACTCGTAAGTCTACTGCGTCCGACATTCAAAGCAAATGAGTCTCAATCAATCCTTACAGATATCGAACGCCGCTATGTATATTATACCCCGCCCAAATCATTGCCGCCGCCTGCTATATCCTGGCGCAACAGTTCGCGGAAGGACCAAGTTCGCTGTCTCTTGCGGCCCGTATTGCATCTCCCGCACCCTCAGCTTCCCTACCTACTCCTCCATCCCACAAATCACCGTTTCCAGAGTCTGCTCGATTCGCTATCGATTTCTTCAAATTTAATGAGGTGGAACTGGCCTCTGTTGCAGGTATGTCCTACTCACACTTCTAAGTACCGTTGACAAACTCCCGATCCAGAGGCGTTGACGATCCTCATTGAGTTCTACGCTGCGCAAGACGTGCAAGGAGGGATGGACTATCTGGTCCCGCTAGCAACGGTGAGATCGATCTCGCTATACAGTTGACTCTAGCTGAGACGTCGGCATCGCTCTAGATACCACCCCCACCCACAGCATCAACGCGGGAGAAACTATACATGCCGTTCGCTCAACTCACAGAAGCTGTACGGCGGAGACATGCGGCGGGCCCACCGGGCGACCCGCCGCCGACAGAGCACCAGGATCCGCCACAATCGTCTCAGCAAGCTTCACCCGAGAAACCGCCTTCGAAAGGCTGGAAAGCCGTCAAGGGTGATGAATCCACATCAGCGTCAGGAAAGACACTGCTGCAGAGATTGGACCTCAGTTAGCACATTTTCACACCATTCAGAAATTTTCGTCGTCGTTTTCGTATTGCTGTCGTGTGTCAAGCTGTCGTTCTGGCCCTATCTATTGTTGTACATGTACATGTGGCCGTTGATCGAGGTCGTAATACCCTCAACGTCCACAACAGTGCGTTCATGAGCTCATACAACACCAACCCTTGATGTTCTAATCAGGGTCTCCCACACGAGAAGCGTTGCGCAGGGTAGGTATGTCATACGGAAGAACGAGTTCCAGACTCGATACGTCACGAAGGCCACTCATAACTCTATCGTCTCCTTGTGCTTGAACTTGCGGCTAGCGCGATCTGCAGAACGAAAGCAGAATTGATTCCCATAGAGCTCAAATTCAACGTGGGGGATGTCTCGGACGGTGTGGTTTTGGGGTTCTACGGACGTCATCGGTGCGTCGTCTGCGACGGTATTCGCTGGTGGGTTGGGGGACGGAGGGTTGTTCATCAACGAGGGAGGTGTCCTTGCGTAGAGGGGGACAGAAAATGCGAAGATGGAATTCCGTTTCGGTATTACTACGCAAGATATGTGAGCAGGGGGCGGCGACGATCTCCGAAAAGCACGAACGTTTGAGGTGATCCCTTTCCGTCACGACCTTGAACGCGTTTTCTGTTTCGTGCACCACGATTCCGGAAAGACCCACAAGGCAGGGGTTCTTGCTCTGCCGCACTGCATCGCGTATCGCGTCGGAATGTGCAGGACTCGTTTGCGGCTGAAAATTCGGGAGAAACGCACCAGTGATTATCGCACCTTGAAAGTCAGCTTTGATTAGCTTCGCATGCATTGCGGAAGCATTGGGTACCGGGCGCGCGTCGGCAGGTGGCCTCGAGGGGGGCGGTGGAGAGAGGGCGAGCAGTTCGGCCATGTAGTCCATCCATAAGTGGTGTATCGCCAGGAACGCGTCGAACCTGAGGCAAGCGTGCGTGAGGGCGGATCCTCGACATCAGCTCGGGCAGGCGTTTGGACTGGCAGGGCAAAGCGCACCTGGTTTCGCTTGGTGCGAGCTTCCATAAGCCTTTCTCTCGGACTTGATTTTTCCCTATCACGCCAGCGTCGGACCTTGCTCTGTGTACTGCGCGCGCGGCCTTCTTGCGCTCTCTGTCCTTTCTGGTCCTACTTTCACGAGCAGGATTGTCTAAAAGGATCTGGCGGCCTCGGACGCGGCTGGCGTAGAGCTGCGCGGGGTCAGACGACCGTGTCACATTGTGTTCGACGAATGTCGGAGTGAAAGGAGCAGCAGTGGTGAGTTTGACACGTTGGTTCTGTTCGGACACATTGTCGGATATTCAACCTGCTAGAAGACCGTAAAGCTTACGTTGATTGGCGGGAGCTCGGTGTAGATGTCCAGGGGAGGTTTCGGCCTGGATGGGACGTGAGTTGCGAGGATAACTTAGATCTGTGATAAGAGACTCTACCCTAACTGCAACATGGGCAGCATTTTACGAGAGGTGCAGATGGAAAGAGTATACTGTTAAATGGAATGTAATGCAATTAGTGTGGATCCAATGGAAGAGGCGTTGGGCGGGTGTCGCGTAAAAGGAAGATCGTCGGTTGGCTATTCACGTGGAGGGAGCGAGCGGAAGCATCTCCGAGTTGAATTGAATGGGCCCGGACGCCTCAGCCAAACACAACGTAACGCTTCCTTTCGGCAAAGCGTTCCTTCACGCGTTCCTTCACACATTCCTTATACGAATCCCATTCTCTACATTAATATTGGGTTATCGCGTTTGTTTAACACACAGCCTGCCAACTAACCCCGTAGCTGCTCGAGCTCACTGCGCAGCCCTTCTCGAATACAGATCTATCAAACCGATGGATAACACCAGCTCTCGCGGCAAACTCCAGTCCACACCCCCCAGGGCGTGCCTCGTACATGTGAGCCCGTCCAGCCACCCAACTTTCTCATTCATTTTGTAGTATACTTCCCAGTCTGACCAATTCCCCCTGCAGCCCGCATCTTGCCATTTTAATATCCCGTACACCGTCCCAGCCGCGTATCCAGAGTTCTGCGCTGCAACGTGCCCTCCACAAAGTTCCCGAATCATGGGCCCCCACGAGGCTTCGGAATAATGTCTCTCACACTGCCTTCGTTTTCTTAGCCTACGGATGAGGTGCCCGGAAAACCTCGTCTTGCAGTGTTCTACCCGCTGTCCAACCGTCCCTTTCCTCCGACCCATCCAGGGCACCTCGATTTAATAAAACCATTTGTTGATATCTATACTGCTTTTGGCGTTCTACTTCCACACGACTATCATATGATGACCTCTGAAGCTCCATCCGACCAGCGTTTTCCGGTACCACTTTCCCCTGCGGTAGAGACTTCCGCACACCTCCTCGTTATCTGGCCTGTCATCTGACGCTCTGCTCTCTCAACCTGACCCACACAGCAGCCCTGCATCCTATCGCGACGTCTGGCCATAGAAACTGCCGTCGTAACGAAGCCCTGTCGCGCCTATCCTTTCCGGCGGAGAGCGCTTGATACGGTTGCTCACCGTCATCAGGTACCAGGTGAGTAGCCTGCCCTTCGCCGTCTGTGTCGTCACTGACGAGGCTTCAGAGTAGGGCGGTAGAACCTGTATCAGTCCGACTTTCACGTAGACCTGGGAAGCGATTCGTCAGACTCAATTGCTCGGGGTCTCGAGATGCTAATCTCCGGCAAGTTGCCCGCGTTCACTACTTTCCTTTGGCCGTCCATGGAACCCGATCCAGCTCTTCTTCCGTCCCGGTACTACCGCTAGATTGCATATCTACTCTGAGGCTCCCGTTGTCCTACGTATCTCTGTGCTCGAATTATTAAGGTTCACATCATCTTGCTGGCTCGCTCTCCACTCTCTTGGACCTCGCGCGCACACGTGCCCCCGTTGTGGCCCTTCCCTCTTGCGCACACTCCAAGCCTGCGAGTAATTTCATTATCGCATCCTGATTCTGACTATCGTGCACGGTCATTCGCGGCTTCAAGGCGTGGTATTGCCGAATTCGCTCACCATCCGGATATATCTTTGCGTCAACGCTTCTTCTGCTAGGACCTAACGGTGGCAATAAGGAGTCTCTGGGAAATCTCGTTGAGTGCTTCATATCGCAGCCGAACGCCCTCTCATTATTCTATGCCGCCTTCTTGACCATCTCCCGGATGTGAGGTAGTTAACGCGCTTATACATCGTCATCATCACAAAGGCGAAGATCCGTCGTCCCAGCCTGCATCGCGTCCCCCTGGTCGAACGCCATCGCATTCTCAACGATCCATGATTCGAGCCGCTTTTGGACTGCGATAATCGGAGGGCTAGAAGTTTCACATTAATGGATTACATTCAGTCTACATTCTACAGTGTCTACAGTCTACACCGAAACTATGGCTCGATAGCAAATGACGCAAGGGGTGATGTTACAGTACTGACATAGCTGCGACGACGTCAAGATAATAGACGCGGAAAGTGTCGAAGGCGAAGCGATAACGAATTCGAAACAAGACTGTCTGGGCGTTGCCCCGCGGGGTTGGAGCAGGGTTGTCAAGCGTATCTGGAGGCGTTACTTGTCGGCTGGCCGCGGCCAAGCTGGATACAGGCCGGGCAGTAATCGTCGATGACGGGATCTGATGAAAAAGGGATCAGGGTGGGACATGTGAGTGAGATCTGCATATTTTGACTGACTGAATTGCTGAGGGAACTGGCGACTGCACAGATCACAATGAGCGAGGGGCGGCGCACAGGTCGGGACAGACGTACTATTGCCAGCAGGACTCGGTGCACTGCGGGGGCACGCAGTTGGGAGGGTGCGTCGTGCTGAACTTGCAGTAGCGGTCGTCGCATTGGATCTAAGGAGACGTGAGCTTCGCCCGCATGTCACAGGGGGCGATTGAACGAGCCATTTCGTCGGGCTGGACGCGGGGACGAGTTAGCGAGCACGCACGGAGACCGCGGCGGACGACTGACCAGGTCGAGATAATGACTGCAACGCTTGTAGTTGTTGCGGACGCTGCAAAGGAACGGACGCGTTCATGTGTGATCGACAACGACAGCTAGAGTGGGCTCTACCGTCTCCAATGGCACATGTTGAGTCGGAAAAGTGTGGAGAGTCGAGTGAGGCTGACTTACTGCTAGCAGGCCGTCTCGCCAGAATTTATACCGAGCGTACAAAACCTGGAAAATACAACCGGGCCAATAAAATCTGGCAGCGGTTGACCGTCTCGGAGCAAAGTTTCTTGAGCGTCGATAACACATCAGTAAATCGGTCCGTTTCTGCATCGAATGTCTCATTACAGCATATCAAGATGAAGAGAGGCCAGTCGGAGTATAGGTCAATGCACGAGGGAGACTGCCGTTCGCTCACTGCGTCCTGGTCGAGAGACATTACCAAAAAATTGATCGGAAGCTGTTTCCTCCAGTAGGACCAAATTGACCGCATTGCAGCGATGTCGACATGCTAAAGCTAAAACGTTAATTCTGCAACGTGACATGACGATGAATATTCACCCAGTGATAAGCCATCGCGACGCGATGACCGTGAACCTGATAACTGCCTCGCAGTTCTCGCAAGTTAAAAGTGCCGTACACCCATTTTTTGTGCTGATATAATATTCAGAAACGGTACGCATTAGTAGCAGCGAGACTCCGTCGTGCAGAACGAGTTCTGGCCTGAAATGCGACGAGCTGTGATTTGCGGATCTTCGTCGCCCATATTTGTGGGCGCGTGCCAACATAACGCGGAGCCGCCTGCCTCCACCACGGGAACAGATTACTCCATTTACGCAGATAACCAGGTTGAATGCCCGAAGGCCCTTGAGCTGGATTGCTTTGTCTCTCGGTGGGGAAAGTAGGATCAAGGCAAGTGCAGGATGCAAGGCACGACGCGACTAGATCGCGATGTTATCGATCCGTGCACGGCAGATTGTGTAGCAACGCCGTGGCACGAGGCGGCGCGGTACAGACAAAACACATGTTCTGAGGACAAGGTCTTCCTAAACACAGAGAGAGCTCGCAGACAGAGGCCTATCGACGTTCTACTGGATCCCGAGAGCCGGCAAGAAGCGACTGCGCTGATCAGGCCGAAAAAAAGGCTGGCAACGACGTCGGGCTGAGGATAATATCCATGCACGTGGCCGGAGACGATGTATTTTCTCTTGATTGGATTCGAGAAGGCTATCGCGAACTCTATCGGACTCAGATCTCTCCCAGCTTTCACAGACGCATCGGGCGTCATAAACCGGTCAACCAGCAAACATCCCGACCAGGTATTGGCTCACGCCCTGTTTTTCCGACAATTCTTCAGCAGCGAGACGGACTGTATCGGAGATTATGGGACTCACCTCAGGTGTGAGGATGCCGACGTCCGAAAAAACGAGCGAAATGAGGTCGGGTCTGTCTTAGTCATGAGCTCGGGTGGCGAGTCTAGCACCAGTGGTGCGCACCTTGTGTAGTCTACATCGGGATTCCGAGCAATTTGCTCTGCAGTCATCGTTCTTTGGGCGGCTGAAGGCGTCTCTTTGCTGGAATGAGAGTTTCCGTCGATAGCTGCAGATGACATACCGGGAGAAGTTCCGGAGGGGGTATCGCGCGGAGACCCATTTTGAAGGGAAGGGAAAGATAGAACGTTCGGATTATGGGTCGGGAGGTCATACTGAGATAGAGGGAAAAGACGATGAAATTTATAGCTGCCGAGAAACAAATCAGCTGAGTCTTGGCATAAAACATACACAATACCAACCTTTCGGCCAATGCGTAGAAGGGCTTATTGGCTGCTTTTGCAACTATCGCCATCTGATTACAACCCACAGCGTTTATGAGACCGCCGCTCTCAACTACTGCTTCCGATCCTACGAGGATGAAATCGACTTGATCCATCACATAGGCTACTGCCGAATCAAGTACGACCGTACATGGAATGCCTGCTGCCGTCAGAGTCGCGTATGTTTTCAGTCTAGCACATATCTGGTGTCAACCGAAATCCACAAAAGAAGTGACATGACCAAAACACGACATACCCCAGTCCAGCCGGTCGCGCTTCTGTGACATAGACTGATATCCGCTTCGTTTTGTGCGCATGGAGAAGCGCTTTCAACACCACGCGGGAACACGAGTGCGTCAGAATCTGTGAAGAAAGGAACATGAAGCACTATCAAGAAGAACGGTGTGGCGATGACCGCATACCACAGAGTCGTCCTTGATGAAGCCCAAAGTGAGCTCGGCGATCTTGTCGCGGTAGGCGAGTGCCTCTGCTGTGTATTTCTTGCCCTGATTTGCGAGCTTGGTTTTGAGGTCGGCTATGCTCTGGGAACGCTTTGTCAGTGCCATACATGCGGACGCATGGTGATGCACATGCATACGTCTGATTCATGAGGGAACAACGTCACAAAGGCCCTAAATAGTTCCGCCCCTGCGTTGAGACTGATGGAATTCGGTATGCGCTTCGTCAACGCTGTAGTGCCGTCGATGATGACCTGCCCCAGTTCGGCCATGGTCGATGCTGAATGAATGAAGATCATGAGGTCATCGCAACAACAAGTGATCTAGGGGAGAAACTCACCTTTAGAGTTTACCAAGGCCTCGGAGAGTGAGAGAATGGCTGCCAAAGGAGGCGAGATCTATATTGATGGTTAAGGGGGATGCATGGTGTGCGAGATGAAATCCAATCACTTCTGGGTCTTGGAGGATGCGACGGTAGGTGGCGTAGATGTCAAAGTCTGTAGATGGACCCGGGGTCGCCATGATGGAACTGGAACGAGTCGATGGTAAGTTTTGCAACGAATGAGTGGTAATTGAAGGCTATACGTTGTCCGATGTTGATTTCCCTTGCAACCAGGAATATAATGCTGTGAGAAGCGTGTTCAAGCGTGCTGGTAGAACGAGAGAAAGCCGCGGCTCTGACTCGATCAATGAGCGATTATACAAAGTGGCCGATCAGTTAAATACACGTAAATACGATTGAGTCATTCAAGCTAAAGATCGATGAGATCATATCGAACGTCAACCTAGATTAGATTAGATCGCGCAACCTCTACCGACTCGGATGACAGCAGTCCGCTACGTAGCGCGATTAATTAGCTGCACGCTAAGTATCTTGATCTTGCAAGATGAACGTCTGTTGAGTTGTGTTACAGGTTGTGCAGGGACCGAGTCGCGCGTCGCACGCGATTTATAGCCGAAATAACACGATAAAGTGGCCTGGCGACGACGTGAGTGAGGGTATCGGTGACAACACGTTAGTCGATATGTTGCGCGGTGTACACTAGCCATGATCACACCACGTTATGGACGGAGCCGTTCGATCCTTATATCGAGCATTGCGGGATAATTGCCGACATGTCAGCAAGATGGCCCGATGGCGATATTCCGAGCGGTGGGTAATGTCCACTCGGGCCCCATGAGAGGCCGAGTGTAAACACAGATGCGTGCGTTGTGCATAGTAACAAGGGTTCAGGGCGCCTTATATCGAACTCCCGACACGGAGAACTGCCAGGCGAGAACGGCATTTTGCTGCGCCTTGTATCGAATGGGTCTTGATGCCCGCCAAGTGAGGTAGTAACTGAGCACGCGCACAGTCGAAGAACTGAACATGTCATGCATTGTCATCAATGTTTGTTGTTTCGTACCTATAGCAAGACACCCGAGACAAACACAAGAAAAAACTGACACGATTGAAAATGGTTTGGTTCTCGGGTGATGTAAAAATTGGCAAACATACCTGACAGTCACAGCAACCGGGAGAACGCTTTTCTGGCTGGGAGTGCGATCGCGGTCCCGAGACCGAATGGGGGGCTTCTAGTCCTGCCATGTCTGAATTCCTGCCATGTGGCGCCAGTTAGTGAAATTCAAGGTAAACTATCCGCGGACCTCGGGCGCGCGCTGGTCCTTGGTACTGGGATATCGAACGAGCACGGCGGCCGGTGTGCTAGTATGAATAAGCCAGAGACAAGTACACTTTGCAAGCCTCGAGGACGGTGGGCACAGCTGTGCGGTGCAGCGGACTTGGATCACTGAAATGCGTGCGCTTTAAACGCGACGGTGTGCGCCAAGACGGCAGCGGCGGGAGGTCGTTGTTGTCCGTTATGGAATACGTCGCGTTAGGCGTGGCCGGGTTACGTTTATTTAGCATCCGAGGGTGGGTGTCGCCAGGGAGACGGGCCCCTCGGTCGGCGAGGAGGGCGGAGGAATCGAAAACGGGCTTCTAGTTTTTTTGGTGCGCCCTGAGGAACGTCATCGAGGCCCATCACATCACGGCTGTTAAGTCAGGGACGGGGACGGTGGCGATGGTGGACTGTGGCAGTCGTGTGAGCCCGCGCTGGTGGGAGACTCCGTGCGCGGGCACCGGTCGCGACAAAGGGTGTGTTGGGAGCGTCAAAATTAGCGCAATAATACAGCGACGATGGGGAGCCGACTGTGTTAAATTTTCTGGGGTGGGGGAGACGAAGGACGGGTGAGGAAGACGGAGAGCAGGCAGAAGACTCGGCGGGAGGCCTCCGGTTGAGTCTCCGCGAGGGTTATCGCGCGCGAACAGGGGTTGTCGTGAGGGTTATCGCACGTTATTACATAACAAACGCGGGTTATCGAACGACATCTCGCATGACAAATACCTAGTCAAAACCCTTGTCTGCGCAAACCCTTGGCGTCGAAACACGTTCCGTGTTTGCGCCGCGTCCACACCCGGCTCAAACCCAATGTGGACCGCCGGGCTCTCGTCGTCAACTGCCAG
The DNA here is from genome assembly GCA_011032875.1 of Phlebia tremellosa. NCBI lineage: Eukaryota > Fungi > Basidiomycota > Agaricomycetes > Polyporales > Meruliaceae > Phlebia > Phlebia tremellosa. The sequence continues at coordinate 37,349 of JAAIFI010000057.1, read as the reverse complement.
ACCCAATTATATTGTCCCAGGCCCAACCGCCCGCCCTTCAAAAGAAGCCAGGAGCCATGCCAGCCATGGTCTACTCCTTCCGCCTCCCTCCTCGCCGGGCACGACTCATCCTCTCGTCTCGAAAACGTGCCCACTCTCATTAATTCCCTGATCCTCGCTACGGCGTGCTGGAACAGGTCAGGCTTCTTTTGCTAAAGTCCATTGCACCCTTTCTCACTCTACAAATGGTCTCACACTACCAATTATTCCTTGCTCTCTCATTTTTGTTATGTACTTCCGTCGCAATACCCAACGACTGACCCCGTTTCTTCCTCCAGTACCCGTCCGTCGCCACGCCCGCTCGGTGCCCTACCGCTTTCCTCTCTACACTCACCGCCGCCCAGTGATGTCCGCGAGCACTACACCCCAGCTCTTCTTCTCTAACGATGTGTCCTACATGGACGAATGGGCCAAACGGACTGGCATACCACTCACCACCGCTGACGCTCTCGGGACGCCGTACAGGCGGGCGCGCGACTGGATCCTCAGGATACGAAACGAACTCGTGGAAAGCCACGGCTGGAGAGACGTCGTGCCTCTGGACAGTCGCATCCTGTTTGACATAGAAACACCCTTCCCAGTCCGCTCGGAAGGCGGCATACCACTGCGCCCCAACCTGCGCCTGCGCCTCCCCGCGCACGCCTCGACGTTCTTCGACCCCGACCGGCGGGTGCAGTGGGAGATGGTCTTCCACAGCAACATATTCCTCATGCGCCACGCCGTGCGCCCCATCTGCGACCTGCTGTATCTGCTCCAGTGCCTGCTCACGGGCATGCTCGTGCTCATCATGGAGGAGGACGTCCCGGGACAAGGACACCTTCGGACGGTCCGTGCGCTGCCGCCTGCCGACTGGGTCGCCTCGCACGAGCCCGAGCTCGCGAGGGTCTTTGGCCCTGCGCACTTCCGCCAGCTGCTGCGCGCTTCTAGCGACACCCGCGTCGCATTCAAACTCGAGCCCGCGCCTCGTCGTTGAAGCTTTGAGGCTTTGCGGCTCACACACACGCTTGGGCTATCACCATCGGTGGCCCATTCGAAAACCGACGCAGTCGCCCTCCCAGAAGCCGGAGGTGCCGACTTTGATCGACCGCGACCTTGTGTCGCGTTCACGATCGTTGATGCTACGGAACGAAACGGACTCCTTATTGTATCAATCCTATGCTATGCACCCTACCTGCGTCCATTCGCTCAGTCTGTTCTTTGCTCGTGCTTCCTGTCTATGTTGTCTTAATGCCTTTTTTTGCTACTTAGACTATGCTAGTAGTAATCTCTACTTTAAGTACCGAAGTTATTTGCGTATCTGTCCATTCGCTCCGCTGTTCCACATTCTTTTTGCTGTTGTCGCTGGCTCGCTCACATCATTTTGTACCAAAGCTTTCGCATTCTCGTCCAATGATACGTACATCATAATAGCTACAGTAGCATTGTGTCTCGCAGAAATATCGCTCTCGTGTTGCCCCTCGTACCGTGATTCGCGTCCAGAGGAGAATGATCCACGAGCGGAGCCTCGAGACGGCAAAAGTGAACCCAGCGGCAGCTAGTAAGTTCTACGGCAAGCGGCAGCCTTAGACTGTCTGAACATGAAGATCGCACGAGGTCTGCGGCTGCGCAGCGATCTGGTGGGCGGCTCTGCTACTCGCCTCCCAGACTAATATTGAGTAGGTTAGTGCCACGGAGATTGGTCCAGATAATCTGACCGCGAATGCCGTTCTAACCAGGCTCTGCATGGTACTTGCCAGATACAGAGGAGGTCGAGTCCTGATATATGATGCATGGGTGCAGAGGGTCATATTGGCTCCTGGTACGTCAGGTGAGCGAGCAGCAGGGCCGGGAGAATGAGCAGGACCGGGAGAACGAGCGATCCGATTCAGAAGCAAAGTACCAGAGAGAGAAGAGAGACGCGTTCACTGGGTACGTGGAACGCCGAGGACATGATTGTTATCTGGACACGCGCTGTGGCGTGTTCTCGCGCAGAGCCGGCAGGTGCGCGTATACCGCGATGCGAGGAATCACGTACGCGCAACGCCTGGGGACCTCTTTCCGAGAATAGAGCGTGGAGAGCGCAGTGCTTGGGCAGGGGGTGTGTGCTGGACGGTGCCTTGGTCGGTGCGACTGCGGAGCTTACCCAGCAGGTAGGAGACGACGGCTTGGGCTGAACGCGAGCTTCAAGGAAAGGCCCGAGGCCAAGCGACACGCAGAACACACGCGTTGATCCAGTGTTCGCCACTTAGACTCGCGCGACCCGCTTGATGAGGCCGTGGGGATACAACGACCGAGAAGTTCCGTAGGTCATCAGTGACTTCACGAGATAAGTAGTAGTTCTGCGTGTCGTAACGCAGAGTGAATCGTTCGGTTCCGAGCACGGTCAGCTGAGGATGATTGCTGGAAGGGGCGATTTACTCGCAAGATCTCCAATGCATTCGGCCAGTACAGCCTGGCGAAGAACCGACTAGGTGGTAACAGTAGAGTACTGAAAAAAGCAGCATTGAAATCGACGTGTGTTCACGTTATACATAAGTCTTGTGCCAAGCTGAACAACAACTTTCAGGAGGAGGGACTGTCCAAGAGGAGTCGCGAATGAGCGCTTTCTCAGAACGGCCGTCACCTTCGTGATCTGTCACAGACCACGCGCCATCTGGTCACGTGCCGTCACGACTGCGACCAAAGAAACGCCCATCGAAGTTTGGTGCAAGTTGCAGTCGTGGTCATCGTCGACCCCAACCACTTACTCTCTACTCCCGTCGTCGTCGAGGGGTGATGGACGGCCCTCCGCCTCAGGAAGAGGACTTTAGCACGCTCCCCATCGCTGACCGCCTCGCGCACAAGAACTGGAAAGCCCGAGTCAGCGCATACGAAACGCTCATCAAGACCTTCCAAACGACCGCCTCCGAGTCTGATCCCGCCTTCAAGCCGTACCTCAGCAGCCCCGACACCCTCAAGAAGATCGTCACCGATGCCAACGCCGTGGCGCAGGAGAAGGGCGTGGAGTGCGTCGTCGCCCTCGTCAAGTTCGCAGGAGAGAATGCGGCACGCACGCGCGAGGCCGTCGTGCCCGCACTGGTGGACAAGTGTCTCGGCTCGACGAGGGCCGGCACGAAGAACCATGCCATTGAGCTCGTACTGCTGTATGTCGAGGTTGAGAACGGCGGGGCAGGCGTTGTGGTACGTCAGAACACATTCCTTTATTACTGAAGCTCTCAACGGATCACCAGGATGACATCCTGCCCGGCCTCGCGGCAAAGCAACCCAAGACGGTCGCTGGCTGCGTAATGGCGCTGAAGGAGATTGTGCAGTGCGTCATATCGTTCTATCCGCCTCATGTTCCGATCGTTAATTACCGTCGCGTGCAGTCAATTCGGCATATCAGCTACACCGCCAGCGCCGATACTGAAGGCTCTGCCCAAGATCTTTGCGCATACAGATAAGACCGTGCGTGCGGAGGGTAACTTATTGACACATTTCTTGTATCAGTATATCGGTCCAGGAATCGAGACATTTCTGGCGGATCTGAAGCCTGTGCAGGTTAAAGAGCTGAAGGAGGCGTTTGAGGCCATGGAGAAAGAAGGGAAGGGGAAGGGCAGTGTGAAACCTGAGAGATTGACTAAGGCAGCGGCTCGAGAAGCGGAAGCGCATGCAGCAGCTGGGGATGAAGAGGAAGAACCCGAAGCAGAGGAAGGTCAGTACAGCGAGACTTTATACGTAGCCTGGCCCGATATATTCATTTAATATTGCAGAGGCGCCGCCAGATCCAAGGATGTTCGCGGAAGAGGTCGACATAGTACCAAAGCTCCCTGCGAATATGCAAGCGTCACTGGCCTCGTCTAAGTGGAAGGAACGCAAGGAAGCGTTGGACGAACTTCTCACCTTGCTCAACGCGACGCCACGCGTCAAGGACGCCCCCGAACTTGGCAACGTCGCGAAGTCGCTTGCAACTTGTATACACAAAGACGCGAATATCAACTGCGTCACGACAGCGGCGAACGCGATGGAAGCTTTGGCCAAAGCGTTGATGTCGTCTTTTGGGCGCTACAGGGAGGCAGTTGTTCCACCGATGCTGGAAAGGATGAAGGAACGAAAAGCAAGCGTCACCGATACCATCGGCGCAGCGCTAGATGCTGTATTCGCCACAGTAGGACGCGTGTATCTTCTTGATAGCTTCAATGCTGATTATGGTCGTTATTTCAGACGACTCTTGCAGATATCCTACCCGATATCCTGCCTTTCCTAGCAAATAAGAATCCTCAAGTGAAGGAAGGCGCAACGAAGTTTCTTGCGCGGTGTTTTGCAACGTCTACGACTCCGATCCCACCTGCACAAGTAAAACCGGTGTCAGAAGCACTCGCGACTTTACTCGAAGACTCGTTCGAGGGTGCTCGTAATGAGGCTGCAAGTTGTTTGGGCACACTCATGAAGATGGTAGGCGAGCGCCCGCTGAATGCGCTCATGGATGGACTGGCGGACGTGCGCAAAGTAAAGGTGAAGGAGGCATATGAGAAAGCCACTGTCAAATGCAAAGCGGGTGGGCCGCCGAAGCCGCCTCCCCCAGCAGTTAAAGAACCGCCAAAGAAGAAAGCTCTTGCAGCAAAGAAAGCTGAACCAGTGGAAGAGGATGTTGTGGTTGAGGAGAAGAAACCTCTGAAGAAGCCTCCCGCGAGACTGCTGGTACGCAATAGTAGCAGCTCAATTAAAATATGGCTGACACTGTTGCATTTAGGGCAAGAAAGCTCCTGCAGCCGGTGGTGCTGAGAATGGCTCAGCAGCTCCTGCAGCTGCAGCCCCGCCAGTCAAGAAGCTCGCGGCGGCGGCGGCTGCTCCTGCGAAACTCGCAAAGGGTGGAGTCGCGCCTTCCCCGAGCACGTTGGACGCGTTCAAATTCAAGCACACACCTGAGGACGCCGAGGCGTTGGCGGCGGAGATGATCCCGGAGAACTTCGACGCAGGTCTCGGTGACGCAAACTGGAAGACGCGCTTGGCGACGCTGGAAGAGATGACGGGGTGGATCGAAGGCGCTGCGGAGGATTTGGATGCTGAGGTTGTCGTCAGGTTCTTGGGTAAGAAAGGGTGGGGAGAGAAGAACTTTCAGGTGCGTAGTGCGACGCTGCCGCGACACATCGTCCAATAGGAAAGACATTAACTTACTCTCTCAGGTGTCCGCCAAACTGTACGGCATACTGAACATCCTTGCGGAACGATGTCCGTCATTCGGAAGATCGTCGGTTGCCCTGTGCATCCCACACCTCAGTGAGAAACTTGGAGACATGAAGTTGAAGAAGCCCGCCGGAGAAACTCTACTGTTATTTGCCGAAAAGACGTCGCTGCAGTTTGTATTGGGACACGGTCAGCTGATTCCTTTACGATCTTGCGAGCTTGTCTGAGTTCTTATCACAGCGTATGAGCCGTTGTCCAAACAAAAGGCGCCGAAAGTGTTAGCGGACTCACTGACGTGGATGGATCAAGCCCTCGTTGAATTTGGGATCGCCGGCCTATCCCTTCGCGGCCTGATAGAGTTTACCAAGGCGGCGTTAAGTAATTCGAATGCTGCCGTCCGTACCAGCGCTACCAAGACTCTGGTAACGGTGAAGCTCTTTGCGGGCTCTAGTACGTTCACTATCCACCGTTCGACTTCGCCATATCCTAATTGAGTATGGATCAGGTATTAAGGACCTGGTAGAAGATCTGAACCCGCAGCTACTGAAGACGATCTTGGCGGAGTTCGATAAGGTGGAGGGGAACCCAGCACCGGAACCTGTACGTACATCTGCGGATGTTGCCAGTATGGCTACGACAGCCGTTTCAGGAGGCGGTAAAGCAACATCCGGTGGCGGCGGAGACCCGTTGGATGACTTGTTTCCCCGGGTCGAAATCGATGGCTTGCTCAAGGGCACGACAATCCTCGCAGATGCGAAAAGCGATGCTTGGAAGACCAAGAAGGAGGCTCTGGAAACACTGCAAGCTATTCTTGACCAAGGTGCAAACAAGCGTCTCAAACCTACTATGGGTAAGTTAGAATCCATTTAAGCATGTATCTCAGGCTGATCCCGTCTTTCTTTCTCAGGCGATATTAGTCAGGTGCTCAAGGCCCGAGTGACGGATAGCAACAAAGCGGTCCAATCTCTAGCTTTGGATATCGTGGCTCGAATTGCTACTGGGATGGGCAAACCGTTTGAGAAGCAGTGTCGTTTCTTTGTCTTACCTGTCTGCACAGTCCTTGCTGACCAGAAGGCACCAATTCGCGCATTAGCCGTACAAACGCTAACGGCGATTGCCAACGCTTGCGAAACCTTAGAGCCTATGGTTCCCGATATCGCAAAGGCGTTGGAAACGGCTAACCCGCTGCAGCGATCTTCCTTACTTGGTTGGCTAGTGGACCGGTTCAAGGATCAGCCTACCATGCCAGGACTCGAACTCAACACCTGGGTTTCGACGGTGGTATCTTGTCTAGATGACCGTAACGGGGATGTCAGGAAGGGCGCTCAGGCAATGTTGCCTATCCTCGTAACTTATGCCGGCTACGAGTACGTCATGCAGCAAGCAAACTCGTTGAAGCCTGCTTCGAAATCAACAGCCGTTCCCCTCATTCAAGCCGCGCGTCCCGCACCTGCCAGCAAGCCGCCCGCTGCAGCTCCGCCCGTGAAGAAGGCTGCCCCAGTCAAGGTTGCCGCCCCCGCTCCTGTAGAAGAGCCCGAAGCAGCACCTGTGTCAAAGTTGGCTGCGAGTAAACTGGCGGGTGTCCGTCGCAAGTTACCTCAGGGATCTATTCCTCGCCCAGAATCGCGCGCTGAGACTCCAGTCGAGCAACCGACTTCTCGTTTGCCAGGCAAACTCGGTATGAGGCGTCCAAGTGCTGTGCCCGTGCCACCGAAAGCACCGTCACCAGTTCCCGGAGTTAGCCTACCTTTCATTACCGCCAACCTCGATGCGAAGAAGGCTCGTCTGGCGAAAGACGCGCAGAGGTGGATCAACGAGAGTGGGCCAACAAGAAAAGACCTCGCTGAGCTTTTGCAACACCAAATGGAACCCCATGCATCCAAGGAGCTCGTTTCTCTTCTGTTCAGCCGTGACCACAACGCAGTGAACGATCATGTCACAGGGCTGGGTATGATGTATGAGTTCTACTCCAGTGCTGAGTCCGGGGATGATCGCTTTGCGCTTTCGATTGATGGTATCCGCTCGGTGTGCGTTGCAAACGCCGATTTAGCCTTGAAGTACGTCTCTATCAAGGCTCACGAACCGCAGTCGAATTTGGTCCAGAAATGCTTGGATGTAGTCGAAGCTGTGATATCTTTTCTCCAGACTGTGGACTATCAACTAGTTGATGCAGAGGCTTTATGCTTCATACCCACGATGATACACAAGGCCGGTTCCGTTATTGTCATATCGCAGGAATCATCAAAACTGACACACACTTCCACAGCTCGGTGATGCCAGAGAGCCAGTACGAGCAAGAGTACAACAGATCATCCAGTCACTGCCAAAAGTATATCCTTACAGCCGCGTGTTCCATCTTCTCCATGAACATGGTCTCAAGTCGAAAATAGCGAAGACAAGGCAGGGTACACTTGACGAACTTGGCGGCCTTTTGAAGCGCTTCGGGATGGGTGCTTGCGAGCCTGCGAAACCCTTCCCGTCGATTGCTGCAGCTATCTCTGATAAAGACCCGAACGTGAGAAAATCTGCCCTTNCCCGTCGATTGCTGCAGCTATCTCTGATAAAGACCCGAACGTGAGAAAATCTGCCCTTGCGACGCTAAGGTAAGCGGAAGGCTACTCTATCATCAAACTAACTAGCTAACCATGACCGTAGCGAGGGATATGTCCTAGTGGGAGAAAAGATCTGGCAACTTGTTGGGCCCCTTTCACCCAAGGACAAAACTCAGCTAGAGGAACGGTTGCGTCGTGTCGCAGGTCCCAGTAGTCCAGATAGGAGTGAGACACCAGTACAGGCACCGCATGTTGCTCGACTTGCCACTGGTATTCCTCGATCAGGTTCTCCAGCACCCGGCCTCGCTTCGCGTATAGGTGGTATTGGACGCCCATCCAGTCCCGCTGTCGCCCCTGCCTCTCGCCTTGCGCGTCCGACTTCTCCATCGTATGCTCCTCGGGCTGTCTCTCCTACCCCCGCAGCCGCTCCAGGATCTCCTGTGCGCAATGGAAAATCTACCGCTTCTCATCTGCCAGGGTTGATGTCTCCTAGTGGTATTGGACGGCCAAAAAGCTTGCTTCCTTCGCGACTAGCCGCTCCTCGCACTCGACATCCGACGGTCCAACACGAAACACCCGCGTCGTACGCGCATGAAGATGCCCGGGAGAATCCTTTCGGCGCACCTGTTGTTGCCAATGGTGTCGGTTATCAAGATCGACATATGGAACCACTCATGGAAGAGCGTGCACAAAACGAGGCAGCGAACGATATTACCATCGCCATCTCAAGCATCCTCAGTAACGACCCCTCACGAAGTGTTGACGCCTTGAAGAGAATACAGAAGGTCTTGGAAATCGGTCCCGAAGCTGGACCCTCTTCTCCCGCCTACCGCGAATTGGCGGAACATACAGAGGGTCTCATCGAGACTATCACCTTGCAAATGGCGCATGTATTCGAACGACCAGAGGACATCACGCAGCATGAGAATTTCCGATTGGCCAAGCACTTGATTCAGACTCTGAACGCTTTCTGTGATCACGTTTTCCTCGCTGAGTCGCTTACGGTCGATATCTTGACGTCGCTGCTAGAAGAGTTGACATTGCGTCTCCTACAAACGGATAATAGCCCTGACAGCCGAGTGAAAGATCTCTCCCGCTTCATCAATATGATCATACTACGAATATTTGCTATGGGCAGACGCATGTCTGTATTCCGGTACGTCGTCCCGATTCGCTTGCGCTATTCCGGGAGCTCACTGCCACGTTATTTTGGATCAGTGCTCTCTTCGCGTTGCTTCTTCAAATTGTAAAGCCCTTCCCCAGCAACGGCACACTACCAGATTCTCAGGAGGCCAAGGTCGCCGAACTAGTCTTGAAGTGCGTGTGGAAGCTCGCTCGAAACATCCCGCAAGACTTGGAGAAGCAGGCGCTCGATCCAGTCGAACTATTCCCCGCAATAGAACACTTCTTGCAGTCTATACCCCCGAATGAATGGAGAGCGAGAGCCACAAATAAAGTGCCTTGCGGAGACATGCCACTCAGGACGATCAAAGTCATAATTCAGCATGTTGTCGGTAAGTCTTAGTCACCGTGTATTTTATAGGAAGACGTGATCATTGATCGTTGAATTGTAGCACATTATGCGGACGAGGTATACGACTTCTTGTCAGCTTCGTTCGACGATCCCTCCGCCACAATCGTCTATCCCTACGTCTATCGCATTCTCAACTCAAGCACGAGGACCGCGGCAGAGCTTCCCATGAAGTCGAATGGCATGGATCGTGATCTTGCTTCTCGGACACATTCGCCGGCTATTAGCAGACCAATGTCTCCTCAAGGCACCATCTCATCTCGTCACTCTTCAGATCACGATCGACGAGACAGTTTGTCCACGAATGGCAACGGGCATGGTCCATCCAGCCTAGCTCAAGAACCCGACTTGGACGAGCAGTTAGGGATCATCATCAAGCACATATCTAGCGAGACTACCGGTGCCATGCACAAGGAAGGAATAACTGAACTTCATCACTTCCTAAAAGCATATCCGCACAAGAAGCCCAGGGTGGACAAGCTACTCGAGAACACGGGGACAGCTTTCCGGAAATATATCACCCGCGCTCTCGCTAGTAGGGCAGCAGAGGACGAGGAGCGGAATGTGGCCGTCGCAAACACTCTATCGAGTCAGTCTATCATGCTGCGTATTTGGATTGCCATTAACATATCTCTGTAGAGTTGGAGTCGAACTCCCGTGAAACTGTAATAAGCCCGCCTATGCATGCGACCCACGAGACTCGTAAGCATACAAAGTTCTCGCCTTCAGCAAAGACACTAACACAACGTTTTTATCAGACACAGAGACCACTCATGTTCGCAATCCTACGTCTCCGACATCTCCGACACGCTCTAGCTTGTCTGAGCTGCCTCCGCCTCAGCGGGAGAAATTGACGAGACTGCACGACATCTTCCAATACCAGGGCAGTGCAACCAGCACCAGCTCATCGCGTCCATCGTAGCCGCGCTATTCGCGCTCTGCGTGCGGCAATGCCACGTCCTATGTCATGGACTTTCCATCGCTTTATACTGCGATCAGTTTGGGATTCCCTCGCAAGCAGACATACCCTCATGAGACAACACTAGAATAATGTATATTTACTGCCGACATTAACTTAGTACAGACTGTGGACAAATATCATTCGTAAATATCTTTGAGGGAATGGCCAAGATATGATTTGGATCGGAAGCAATTTGCGGATGTACTGAGTTAACTATGACGGCAGCGTTTGGCGCGCAACGCTAACCACCTCTGTCCACAACCATCAACTTCTGTATGTACTCTTGCACTTCCATTCTGCATTGAATTTGTGTATTTGGACCTCAACATATAACTGTCATCCGTATAGTTTGATTGTCTCTCGTCGCGTGGATGGGTGTCTTCGAAGTTGCTGGCCAATTGGCAGAGAATCCGTTGACCTCAAACCTGGTCTACGACGCTGTACTCATATGTTGGAAGTACATTCTTTCCATCTTCTTCCGAGAGATCCGGCCTAGGGGTGCCTTCCATATTCCTCGAGATGGGCCTGTTATTTTCGCGGTGGCACCTCACTCTAACCAGGTAAGTGCGCTTGCCAGGGTTTCGCTCCTCCAGGTTGCTCACGGTCGTCTCCGTGGCGCAGTTTCTCGACTTCTGTGTGGCAATACAGGTGTACCGCGAAACGGGGAGAAGAGTGCAGCTACTGGTAGCTGCGAAGAGTATGAAGCTAGGGACGGTCGGCTTCTTTGCGAGGTTGCTGCATAGCAGTGAGTTGCGCTCCGTCATACACCCCGGCTAGGCAGCTCACATGCTGGCGAAGTTCCTGTTGTTCGTGCTGCAGACGAGGCGAAACCGGGCACTGGCAGAGTTGCACTGTCGGAAACAGACCCATGTCTGGTCATTGGTTTCGGCACCAAGTTCCTCTCTGAATTGACACCCAGGATGCAGATCATGCTGCCGAAGTCCGTGGGTTCTGTCGTAGCGGAAGTTCTCGAGGTAAAATCCGACACTGAGTTGAGGATCAAGCGGGAGTTTGGCGGTGAAAGTGGGAAGGGTACCGCGTTTGTTAGAGAGAAAATGCAACACCTTGAGAAAGACGGGGAGCAAGGGTTCGAGTTCAAAAAGATCCCGATTCTGGATCAGAAAGAGACATTCCATCATGTCTACGAATGCCTCAAAGGAGGCGGTTGTATAGTGATATTCCCCGAAGGTCTGTGGGTCTTATCTTTGTCTGGTGATACATTGAGCATTGAACTTTTACTTTCTCCTTCGTAGGAGGAAGCCACGATCGTACTGACCTTCTCCCTCTCAAGGCTGGGGTTTCGCTCATGGCTTTGGGTGCCATGGCGAATAACCCTGGTCTCAAAGTAAAGATAGTGCCCGTAGGGCTCTCATATTTCCACCCACATAAATTCCGATCCCGGGCTGTGGTCGAATTTGGATCAGCGATGGATGTCCCTCAAGAGCTGGTCGATAAGTTTCAGCAAGGTGGACCCCAAAAAAGAGAAGCCGTTGGCAACCTCCTGAATCTCATCTACGACGGGTTGAAGACGGTGACTATCAGGGCACCAGATTACGACACACTAATGGTAAGCGATGCTTGCAGCTTTCAGGACTACCTATTTTAAATTGGTTGATCATCTGTGTAGTTGATACAAGCGGCCCGCCGCTTGTACGTCACACCCGGACAGCACCTAAGCCTTGGTCAGGTAGTTGAATTGAACAAGCGATTCTTGCAGGCGTATGTCAAGTTCAAGGGCGAGCCCAGAGTCCAGCAGCTACGCACTGACGTGCTGAAGTATAATCGTTTATTGCGAGATCTTGGTTTACGTGACCACCAGGTAAGTCGCGCTTTGTTCTGCCTGGTCTTCTTGAAACAGTGTCAAGTCAGTTTCTACTTGCAGGTGCCAGCAGCGCGAAGGGCGAGTTGGAAGACCCTCGGGCTGTTCACGTACCGTGTCGGATTGCTCACAGTCTGGTCGATCTTTGCACTGCCAGGCGTCATCCTCAATGGGCCTATCTTTTTGACCGCAAAGATTATGTCTAGGAAGAAGGCAAGGGGTAAGTTATTGTCTATGTACGCGCGTACCTTGTCTGAACACCTCCATGCAGAGGCGCTTGCCGCATCGACAGTCAAAGTAGCTGCACGCGACGTTATAGGCTCGTGGAAGGTGCTCATATCCGTGGGACTAGCTCCAATCCTTTACGGATTCTATGCCTTCCTTGCGACCCTAGTCATGATAAAAGCCAACGCACCTTTGACGTGGACCCTATGGACGCCTTTCATCGTCATGGCTGCACTACCTATCATTGGATTTGCAGCTTTGAAGTTTGGCGAGGCTGGTATGGATGTTCTAAAGTAAGTGATTCTCTCCCAAGGCTACTGGCCTCTGCTAATCGGATATGACAGATCTCTACGACCACTTGTTATAGCCCTTGTACCTGGACAACAACGATATCTTGACGAACTAAAAGCCATGCGCATGAGATTAACGAACGAATTAGCCGAAGTTATAAATGAATACGGACCGAAGGTCTTTGATGACTTTGATGAGGTGAGTGTGACGATCTGTAGAACTATGAATTCGTTGCTGAAGCTTGTTTAGAAACGCATCTTGGTCCCGTCAAGCAGCATCCCTCCGTCAGCAGGCCAACCGGACCACACAACCGTCGACGCTCAAGGAAAGTTGCTCGTGCATCCGATGGTACGCTTGGGTATTTATTCTTCACCTGCGAAGTCTCTTGACACATACGTCATAGACATGGATTGACGAACGACTCTTCGGCTGGAGTCGTAGCGCTTCTCACGCCCGCGCATGGCCTCACGACGGCAGCAAAAGTGCGAGCAATACTACCAGTCCGGATTTCTCGGACGACGAAATAGGCGACTATGACGATCTGCTAGGCTATCTTGATGGAAAGGATGCATCTGGCCGCATTCATTCCCGGAGTGTGCGAAGCTCGTATGCGGACCTTCAGAAGCTGCGCAGGTCGTCAAATGCTCAGGTGACGGCGTCGTATCCTGTAGTATCAACAGGTGCGACGCATCTCGTGCCAAATCCTGCGTTGGACGAGGATGGTCTGCATACCCGTGTCCCAAGACCCTCCGCTGAGTGAAGTCGGTGCGATGCGGCGTGTATGTGCAAGTGCCCTTGTTGTTGTATATGATACACCTTCCTGTTATTGCATTCCCCTTGGTTTCAGGATTCCTGGACAGTGGACACATGTGTTTTTATCTCGAGCCGAGTACTCTACCGCCTTACATTCCGTGTCTATTTCACTTTTACCCATGTTCCGAGATGTAATACATAACGTTACACACATGCTGCCGTTCTGGATGTCGGCCGGGGTCATTCGGACTCCTGTTATCCAAATCCGCCAGCCAGTGAGGATGCTTGGGATTTAGCCAGTACTTGCCAGAGACCGGCGCGTATTGTTTGGTGATATTGACGTCAAAGAAAACGCGGCGGCCAGCTTGCCTCTTACTTGCTAACCTCACGGGCATTCGTCTCTGACTCTCATTCCGTTTGCATGTCTTCAGTCTTTTAGTTGTCATATACCATTTTGCATTCACACTGTCGTAACGACTTAATGAACTCGACGAAGGATTCCTCGCTTGTCGCGCAACACTCGGACTTGGTCTACGAGACCGCACTGATCTTTTGGAAGACAGTCGTCAACATCTTCTTCCGGGAGATTAGACCGAGAGGTGCTTTCAACATACCTGATGATGGCCCAGTCATATTTGTGGCAGCACCTCATCACAACCAGGTGTGTATCACCAGCTCTAAAAAGGTTCATCCCGTACTAAACTACTCGCCACAGTTCCTTGACCCTATCCTTTTGGCACTCCAAGTCCACCGGGAAACACGGCGCAAAGTCCAGTTTCTCATTGCGGCCAAAAGTATGCAGCGCAAGGCGGTCGGATTCTTTGCTTCATTGATGTCCAGCAGTACGCTCCTGTTACATTCGAGTTAACGGCCTCGTCTGACAGAGACCTAGTTCCCGTCGCACGCGCCGTCGATGGTGCTACACCTGGAAGAGGTCGAGTGTCGATATCAGAAGAGGACCCCTGTCTCGTGATAGGTCACGACACCAAGTTCATCTCTGAGTTCACGCCAAAAATGCAGATCATGCTACCAAAATCTGTCCTCTCTGCAGTCGCAGAAGTTGTGGAGGTTGTCTCTGACACGGAGTTGAGAATCAAGAAGGAGTTTGGTGGCGAGAGTGGAAAGGGTACGGCGCGAATTCGCGAGAAGCTGAAGGAGGTGGAGGCAGAGGGTCAGCAGGGTCTGGAGTTCAAGAAGTTGCCGCACGTCGACCAGGCGGAAATGTACCACTATGTGTACGAATGTCTCAGAAATGGCGGTTGTATTGGTATCTTCCCAGAAGGTGAGCTTCTCTGAACACGTCAATCTGTGTTGGTCTTACTTTGAGTCAGGTGGCAGTCACGATCGAACCGACCTGCTCCCACTAAAAGCTGGTGTATCCTTAATGGCTCTCGGTGCTATGGCCAATCATCCAGAGGTCAAGGTAAAAATTGTACCAGTAGGGCTCTCGTATTTCCATGCGCATCGTTTCCGCTCGCGGGCTGTAGTGGAGTTTGGGTCAGCGTTGGATGTACCTGAGGAGCTCATTGAGCTTTACAAGCGAGGAGGTGCCGAGAAGAGAGACGCGGTGGGCAAGTTGCTTGACCTGATATATGACGGCCTGAAAACCGTCACGATCCGCGCGCCCGACTACGAAACATTGATGGTACGCAGCGGCATGTCATTGTTAGTTTCATCACTCCCTGATTCCATTCATCTGTTTGACTAGCTCATCCAAGCTGCCCGTCGCTTGTACAAGACCCCAGGCCAACATCTGACTTTGGGGCAAGTTGTCGAACTGAACAAGCGCTTCCTCACGGGTTATCTTCATTTCAAAGATGAACCCAAGGTGCAGAAACTGCGGGACGACGTGCTCAAGTACAACCGTCTACTCAGGGACCTTGGCTTGCGGGATCACCAGGCAAGTCCCGTTATTCGCATGATTGCTCTCTGTACTATGTTAACACGTGGACAGGTTCCTCACGCCCAACCAGCTAGTTGGAAGACTCTGGGACTATTGTTCTACAGATTACTTCTTCTTTTGATTTGGACTGTCTTAGCCTTGCCCGGCGTCATTCTTGCCGGGCCTGTCTTCTTGACTGCTTCGATTATTTCACGCAAGAAAGCCAAAGGTCCGTACGGACACAGTCGGCTGAAAATAAACAAACTTATCATTGCTCTGTTCACGCAGAGGCTCTTGCGGCATCCGTGGTCAAGGTTGCCGGTCGTGACGTTCTGGCGACGTGGAAGATTCTTATATCTCTCGGTTTGGCTCCCTTGCTATACGGATTCTATGCATTCCTAGCCACAGTGGTTATGATCAAGGCGAATGCGCCTGTAGCCTTGAGGATATGGACTCCCCTCATCGTCATGATATCCTTACCCTTCATTGGCTTTGCCGCACTGAAGTTTGGGGAAGCTGGAATGGACGTCCTGAAGTGTGTAGTCTCGTCCACTTTTTCAAATCAGTACTCACTCTGGATTCAGATCGCTTCGACCATTGATAGTTGCACTAGTACCGGGCCAACAGAGATCGTTGAATAAAATCAGGGACATGCGTACAAGACTCGCAAACGAGCTGGCAGAGGTGATCAACGAGTTTGGCCCGAAGGTGTTCGAAGATTTCAACGAGGTTCGTGATCCTCTACAGTTTCATTGGTGCAATATGACTCAGTCAACGTAGTTACGTATTATGGTCCCATCTGCGAGCGTACCGCCATCGGCAGGACAGGCCGGCCTCTGGCGTCGGAAGGGTAGCAAAGGAGCGGTGGATGCCCAAGGCAACCTACTCGTACACCCAATGGTCAGTCACTCATATCTCAAAAACCAAGCCTGGGGGCTGATCGTGCCCCCCTTTCAGACTTGGCTCGACGAACGACTCTTCGGCTGGAGCCGCAGCGCGTCGCGCGGGACGAGCGCATGGTCGGGCACGCGCAGCCAGGAGATCAGCCGCGCGACGAGCCGGGCACCGTCGCCGGACGCGTCCGACGACGAGGAGGGGCCGGGTGACTACGACAATATCCTCGGATACCTCGAGGTGAACGGGTCGGCGGCGCGCGGGCGGCGCAGCGCGCAGAGCAGTTCGTACGCGGACCTGCAGAAGGTGCGCCGCTCGTCGAACGCGGCGCAGGCGGGCCAGGACGTGGCGTTCCCGCTCGCGATGACGACCGCGACGGAGCCAGAGATGGTGCTGAACCCGGAGGACGAGGGGCTGCATGTGCGGCCGCGGCGGGGGTCGCGCAGCAGGAAGTTCAGCCTGTCGGACAGGGTCAGTGTGGAGCGAATAAGCGTGGTGGACAAGGAGGAGGCGTTCGAGGACGCCACACGCGAAATCAACCAGGAGATATTGAAGCGCAGGATGTCTGGGTAACCACCGTCGTACCCTTAAACGTCAGAGAACTTTTGTTTGTTTGTCATCTGCAATCTACCTACGTAGCACATAGCACACACTAGGCTCTGGGAGTACATATCATACTTAACGCAGAATTGCAATGCATTTAATCATCGTACAAATCTGGTCGTCGCTTTCCGGCGGTCAGCACTTCGACCCCGGTCTCGGTTATACTGTGGAGAGGTTAGTCGGGTATCAACTAAGGAAAGTGTTTATACTGACAGCAATGTCTCCTCGAATTGAGCACTACGCTTGCCGTCCGCGGTCGTAGCAGTCCAGTCATCCGGCCAATGTACGAGATCCCAGTTGTGCCCTAGGTTAATCATCTGTGTTGGGGTCAGTATAAAGATACGTGAGGTACTGCATGCGTCCATACGTACCGGCTCGATAGTGAAGCACTAGAGACTACGGTCAGCCAAATATGTTAACCGATGCTGCAAAGTATAAACGTACCATGCCGGCCTTCATCGTTCCCACAGCTCGGTTCTTGGCATAATGTGGGATGTTCGGGGCGGGATGGAACAACTGGTTGATTCCGTGTCCGGTGTATGCCCTGATCACTGCACACCCTGCCGCGCGAGCTATAGGTTCTCTGCCGATTTCCATGGGTCTGAGAATCTGGCTGTTTGGGTGACGCGGGAGGTACGTACATTACTTTGCCAATATCACGGAAGAGCGCGCCGGGTTTGCAGATGGCGATCGCTTCGTCGAGGCATTGTCGCGTCGTGCGTATGAGCTTCTTGGAGTCATCGTCGATCCGGCCGACGGGGTATGTCTCGTTGAGGTCGCCGTGGAAGCCTGCGAACCGTGAATTGATGTTTGCAGGAGAAATGCCGTCGATCACATACCTTTGTAGTAAAGAGTAACGTCTGGGTTGTATCGGACGCGATGAGTGTGCTATTGACATGCGATATTGACGTGCTTAACGCTCACCGATGTTGATGATATCACCCTCTATCAGCTTGCGTTGGTCAGGAATACCGTGGCAAATTGCCTCGTTTATTGACGTGCAGACCGACTTCGGGAACTTGCGATAGTTCAGAGGGGACGGGTACGCGTTGCGCTCAATACACGCGTTATGCACGATCTCGTCGAGGTAGTCAGTGGTGATACCGGGGCGGATGTGGGAGGCGGCGATGTCGAGGACCTCCCGTGCGAGCTAGTGGTGTAATACAGTTTGGCATAAGTCATCTAGTCGGGCGCAGCTTTGAGATCCGGAGACGCTCCAACGTCCCAAGAGCAGAAGACGCGTCACTCACCCTGCACACGGTCCGCATAGACTCCTGTTCTTCTGGGGTAAGGATCTTTGGGGGTGCACCATAATTTTTCGCCTCTGCATGAGGGTAGCCTTGAGCTGAGGGAGAGAAGTACGAATCAATTTGGTATACCTTGAGCTATATGAAAGAGCCGCATGAACGTACGATCATCTGCGTAATCCGGCCTTGGGATATGGTCTGGCACGATCCTCTTCGGGCTGAGAGGATATTTTGGTCGTAGGTCACCAGTGAAGCTGAAGTTACCGAAGGGATTGAATGTGCCGTCTGTAACTCATAGATGAGTGTGTTGCGATGGACACCATCAACTGCGTACATACCGAGGTTGACATTAGCACTAGGGTTGACGATGTCGTGTATTACTTTGTGGTTTCTCTGGGGAGGCGGTATCGTCAGACATCCCCATGCATGTAGCTTTACACAAGCATCCACTTACCCCTGCAAATTCCATGAACAAGCGATCAAAAAACAGATGAGACTTGGAGCTTACATCCCGCTTTGAAGCAGTCCTGTCCACAGAAGAAGGATCCTTTGATACCGAGCCTGGATAGAAAAGATTGGATGTTGAGCACCATGGGTGAACCGGGAGGAAGCGATAACGCACTTGTGGCATGTCGGACATTCTAATTTGGACGGCGGGTGTCCGTTCGGGCAGTCCTTGCTTTGACAAGTTACGACAGTTGCACTCATTGCAGTCCTTTTGTACTTTTCGAGCCGGACGTTGGTTGTTAGAGCGATCAGAGGATGCGAGCTTTAACGCAAGCCGCTCGACAGTGGCAGTTTAAGGAAAACTTGTTGGGCGGCGCGTCGGTCCCGACCCCGCGCAGCTCTGACTCTGAGTTGCTTCTCCGCTTTGCCTTCACCGCCGCTGAAAACAATTTGTTCGCTGGAGAACGTAGACTGCACCATGCACCTTGAAGATCATCAGGGCATGAACGTTCGCTGATATAGCTGCGCAATGTAACGTAAGTGCCGCAATTTCAATGTTACATTGGCATCGTAGTGATCTTAAAGTGGAGATCGAACACCAAGCTCTCTCACAGGAGCATGCTCGAGGATGCCAATAGGTCAAAAGTACCCTGATTATGGCGCATTGATAGTGGTTGTGTCACATTATTCACTCCAACTAATATCACTGCAGGTGGTTACAGTACTGTCCCACTGTTGAGTGACGTATCTTCCTATCGTACAGGTTACGCCCAATTGCCAGAGTGCCTTGATGATGATTGCGATGATACCAACGTCGAGGACTTTGAACTCTGCTTCATGGACAGTATATATTGCGAGCATGATCAACACCCTCCTTAGGATCTCAAGTCATTGCAACCCAACTTGAAACTCACGCATCGACCTTATGGCATCGACGCTTCCCCGTCGTGTGGACGTTCTCATCGTAGGCGCAGGGCCTACCGGTCTAGCAGCTGCTCTTGCACTACACAAACAAGGGTGTAAGGAATTACTCATAGTGGACAGTGTCTCAGCCGAGCAACATACATCTCGTGCGCTCATTGTGCACTCAGCCACTTTAGAGGTGGGCTCAAAATTATTCCTCGCGATGAGCTTATTGACTCATGGTTTCAACTTTGCGAAGGCCCTTGATGAAGTGGGTTGCGCAGAGCCCCTCATCAAAGCTGGCACAAGAGTTACCGGCGGAAAGTTATGGGATGGCCATCGGTTCCATCCTTTCGTTGACTTCAGTCTTATTACGTCCTACACCAGATTTCCGTTCGTTTTGATAGCACCACAACATACTACTGAGAGGATACTAGGAGAACGCGTTCGGGAGATAGGAATAGCTGTTCGTCGGCCGTACAAGGTCGCCAACCTCAGGGTGAATGCACAGGATACTAATCTCACCGATGTTGTCTTCGAGGACGGACAAGTTGTGCAAGCTCGCTATGTTATTGGCGCAGATGGATCGAAATCAGTGGTATGTGTCTAGCATAACTGACGCGACAGGACTAAGACTAACAACGTTCTTGACCTACCAGGTTCGCCAGAGTGCTGGAGTAGGCTACGCCGACCCTGATGGGGAGGACACCACCAATGCAGAATTAGGACTAGGACAAGCAATAATCGCCGATGTCACGTTCAAGTCCCCGCCCCCGGTAGGCACTACAGAACTACTCTTCATCCTCTCCAGCGGCAACTTTTTCATGTGCATCCCCCTCCCGCCCTCGTCCTACGGAGACGAACAAGTCTGGCGCATTGCAACCGGAGCGGTGAGTGGTGTACCACCGCACGCGCCAGACACAAAGTACCTGCAAGGCATCACCGATGCATACGGCCCACAAAGCATACCGTCGTCTGCTTTGCCTGGACAGGCTCCGCTGACGATTGAGAAGACCATATGGTCCTCAAGGTTCAGAACACACTCGGCCATCGCCGACACACCCTTCACCCGTCTAGCGGGGGGTTCAGGGCCTATCGTCTTGATCGGGGATGCCGTAAGTTCAGTATATCTGCAGGCGGTGTACGCTTATCCAAGATATGAACACATAGGCGCACCTCCATCCTCCCGCTGGAGGTCAGGGCATGAATCTCGGCTTGCGAGACGCCATATTCCTCGGACCCGTCCTCGCCGAACACCTCCGGCGCAGTGCACGGGCAACTACATCTGTGCAGCGCGCCGACGTTGACAGGTTGCTCAAGCAGTGGGCCGAAACTCGGCACGCTCGAGCCCTAAAGGTGATCTCGCTAGCAAAAGGGATCCTGGGAGTAGCAGGCTGGAAAGACAAGATTACGTGGTACTGCGGGTGCGTGCCTGTCAACTGGGTGAGAGTCAGGAACCTCGCGCTCTGGTTGGTGGGAGTGTCGGATTACACGCGGAGGATGCTCCCGTGGAACCTGAGCGGGTTGGGCAATCGGTGAGGCAGAGACAAAGTTTGAGACAGACAAGTGATATTCTCCTATGATATGAGTATGATGGACGTCATGATAATCAGACAATTGTACGATAAATATATCTACGAACTCCGTCGAGCAGCAAGTGCGGATCCCACATCTGCAACGAGCTCCCATGCCTCAGTGACCCAATCTTCGAGGACTTCAGCCGCAACCTTCGCCTGCAGCCTCTCAGTCTCAAGACAACGCGCCGCGTAATCGTCCCGTTCTTGTCTTTGTTCCATGTTTTCATACATGGCAGAAGTCAAATACTGCACGTCCTGCAGGCGTGAGTACATCTCAAGGGTCTTGTAGTCCTCCTCTGCGATGGCCAAATATTTCACACAATCTGCCCTCGTTTTGGTCACTGAAGAGAACAATGAGTGTACTGTAAAGACAAATACGCCTTCTACACGCACCGTCAGACACCGGCAATGCAATCAAACATCGCGCTAGGGTGACGCATGCGAGTGCTCTCGTCTCTATTTCATCTCCATTTAAGACCTAAGCACGGACAATCTGATAGTCAATTTCCGGTCCGATATACTCACAAAGATATCTTACCTGCGGCAATATCTCTTCGACAATTCTGTGAGACCATATCGTCATCCCAAAGCCAAGACTAACGTCAGCCAGGAGGAGCAGCGCCACACGATACAGATCGAAACGCTGCAGAAACTCCGCTTGCCATATCGCGGTGAGCAATGGCTCCAAGGCAGTGTGAGCTTGGTTGACTTCCTGGAGTATTTTTAGCGAGGCTGACAGGAGACCGGAGTGGGCAACATACTCGCAGAGATATCACTTCGTATAGAGGGTCCCGGATGGTTGAGTTGAGGGGGACCGAAGAATTGAACCAATAGGACCTCGGTCCGTACATGCCGTCCGGCCGTTTTGGTCGAAGATATTTTTCATACATCGCCAATTGTCCCCTGAAGGCACGGATGAACAAAACTCCCTCTAAAAAATTGCGCAATGAGGGATGTCACCTGCGGCTGGCACGCAGTACCAGGATCTGCCAGATCTCGTTCGCCCAAAGTTGGTAGTCCGTTATGGTCAAGCCTTGCCAAATGGATGGGTGCAACAGAAACGATATTGCTTCTTGGTACTTTCCCTGACGAGCTTGCTGTGCACGGCAAAATTAACACAGCTAGACACCTCACAAGAACTACTCACGCGGTAAGCATTGTTCAGAATTACGGTGAGACGAGTGTTGTCCGGCCCGCCAGATTCTGTGAAAGCTATGACGATGTTTTCCTCGACGTTGGCCAATTGAGGATTGCCTAGGTAAGTATGTCAGTCTGTGAAACGCACTATATCGGCGCATTCAATCTACCCATCATGCTCCACGCGACGCTCTGTACCGCATGCTGTCCCCATTGCTCGTCTTCTGTGACGGCATCACGCTGAAATTCGGACCAATAATCGTAGAGAGTAGCTGCCTCGATGATCTTCTCAAACGTCGCCAACAGTGGCTGTTGCTGTTGTTCCTTGAGATTTCAGTACACATGAGTCTAGCAAGCAGAAAATTGTACCCACGTAGCTCACAGTGAGGAGCTTCTTTGCATCATACAGGACCTCCATCGGATGCAAATCAGGTTGCACCTCATTGATGGCTGCCTTTCGACCGCGTTCGACTGGAGGTAAACGGTTCAAAAGACTACCAGGGCGTCAGACTTGTTGGTTGTATAGGCTCGATTAGATCAATCATACCCAATGCAATGCTGTAATGTATATTTGTCGTTATTGGTGCGAGCAGTCGTGATGGCTTCTTGGAGAAGCTAGGAACCGTTCATTATCTATTTCATGTAGCTTAAAAAATACTTACCTTGCGACATGCGACATATTGATGTCGCAGAAAATGCATGCGAGCAAGATTTAGTAAAGCATGTTGACGAACACCTCTAAAACATCGTTCTTAGCCTCCGAGTTTTTTGGTCGGATGAAGACCTACGAATCGTTCTGTTCGTGAAAATGTTGCTCAAAGAATTTGCGCAGGTTCTCGGTAGCCACCATTTCATCTCCGACGGCTAGGCCATGTTCCCATCTATCATATTTTGGTTAGTATCTACGGGCATTAGGGGAAACGTGAATCTTACAAGGCGTAGGGCTCAGGTTCTGCGTACTCCTTCTTGTCGGCCTGGGTCTTGAAAATGTTGTACGCTGTGTCCATATCGTGATCAGAGGGTGTCTGCGTGCATTTACCAACATACCCACCATTTGTCAACAGATCCTTTCTGATGGTGATTGAGACTTCGTTGATCTCTCCGTCGACCCAGAGGAAGTAGTCTCGCCAAAGAGCTTCTATTGCTTCGAAGGACAGCTTGAGAAAGCTCACGTTGCACCGACGGACAAAATAGCCAAAGAGCGAGCGTCGGGTCTTATTGAATGAGCTCAAAGTTTACGAGGTATTCGAAAGACCTACAAATTTGAATGACTACGGGATGAGTTGAAATAAAGTTGATTAGAGGTGACCAGAGGATGCGGTGATACTCACTTCCTCATCATCTTCACTTGTAGCAGGAGCTAAAAGCTTCACGTCTATAAAGCGTATTAACAATAAAAGCTGTTCGGGATGTTGTATAGCTTGCCTTTAAAGAACTCAACTAAACTCTCAGGACGATCGAGAGACTTCCTCTGCATGAAGTGAGCTTCGGCAATAGACAAATGTGCAAATTACGCTTACCCAGTCTTTAATCTCAGTAAGTGCTTGATTCGATAAGTCAGTTGTAGCTTTTGCACCCTCGTCAATCGCGGTCATGAGCTGGGTATAATTCGCTGGTTGCCGGACCTGCGGGAAGAGCTCAACAGATATTCACGCACAAGACGCGTCGAAACACACCTCCGAAACCTCTAACATCAATACGCGATGAATATGTAGCATAAAAGCCGGCGGGAAAAGCTTCTCGTCATGTTTGCGATATAGAACTTGTAAGACTCGCAGGATCTGGAGATGATGGGGCTTGAGGGTATGATTGGTAGGGGGTGGACCTTCATTGATAATAGCAGCAGCACGCGCCGCAGCAGCCTGAGCGTTCGCATTGGCATTCATCTTCGTGAGTATTCAGCATGCATGTAGCAGGATACGCCGCTGAAAGGATAAGTGGCGGTCGTAAATAGGAAACGAAACGCGCTCAACGGGAACCGAATATACGCGCTTCGCGAACCACGTGGTGAGAAATCACGCGTCACGCGTCACGCGCTAGACATTTTTGGGCGCTCTCCAAGCGCACAGTGATCATTGACGAGTTCGACGACCACAGCGTACACGACGATGGCGGTCAAAAATGGGAAAAAGCGATCAGCACAACCAGTCGCGGTCAGTAGCACCAACTGGATGTATTCTGCATGCCTAATCTTCTTCATTCCAGGGACCTTCCAAAAAGCGTAAAATCACCGACGCTAAAGACTCGAGAAATGGTGGGAAGAAGTTGAAAGCCAAGGACAAAGTCAAGGAGAAAGCTGCCGACCGCGAATTTATACCTATTCCTGTCTACAATGACCAAGACGATGTTGAATTGTCCGACGGAGACATGGGAATGCTTGACGAGTACGGAGAAGCCGTATCCTTCTTGAACAGATTAGACGAGAAGGGAATCACCAGGTCAGCATAGTCAGAATGGCCACCTTCGCCCGCGATGCTCAATTTCAATCCAGGAGTAAGAAGCAAACAGAGCGACTTCATCGTATGCATAAGCCAGAGCGTGTTCCTGTCAAAGATGCACTTCCGTCTGTAAACTCAGATGACGAGGACGAGGAAGAGGACCTTGAGGAGGAATGGAGTTCTGGTGTGGATCTCAGTGAGGATGACGATGGGTCTTCGATACCTGACTCGGACTCTGTACTGAGCGATCAGGACGACGACGCGTCGACGTCCCAAACACCTCGCCGGAAGAAGAAAAAGACGGGCACCGATGATGAAGAGATGCCTTACGAGACCGGGACTAGGAAAACTACAGATACGTGGAAGTCAGATCCGGAAAAGAAGAAGGGTATAGAGCGACTACCGATTAAGTTGGCAGACGGTCATATCCAGAAGAGCAAATCAAAAGTGTTTCTAGACGTCGAGGAAGAAAGCGTCGAGGAATCAGAGGAGGAGGAGACCAGTGTACCCGAACCGAGATCGAGAGTGGAGGACGTGGCGACAGGTGCACGATTTGGCCGTCTAGCTGTGGTGGACGTGGTCTCCATCAAGTCGCGGAAAGCCCGGGTGGAGGCTGCGAAAGAACAAATTGCTGGAATCTCGCAAGAGATTGTAGCGGACCCAGAGAACAGTGTACGTGTTTTCGTGCCGTAAACGTACTTTGGCTTACACGTAGTGCCCTAGCTTGGTCTTCTCCGTCGGCTCAATACGTTTTCTCTCGCCGAGATCTCAACTCCTACACACCCCGAACCTGTTGCAAACGACCCAATCATCCGAAAGTTGACGTTTCTGTCGCAGCTGGCAGTATTCAAGGATATCATCCCTGGCTATCGCATTCGCGCTTTGACTGATTTAGAAAAGGCCGAAAAGGTTAGTCAGATGGTGCAACGTACACGAGATTGGGAACAAGGCCTAGTGGGTGTCTACCAATCATATCTACGGTCTCTCGAGGCCGAGCTCAAAGGTAACGTACACATCAAGGATAAAAAAATATTAGCTGACTGTATCAGGATAATCAGCCAAAAGCGAGCTAGCCGAAGTTGCTTTGCAGTGCATGTGCGCTCTCCTAGTCGAAGTGACTCACTTCAACTTTCGCGTCAATCTTATGAGCGCTGTAGTGGCGAACCTGAGCAGGAAGTCGTGGGACAAGGTTCGTAACCACATGTTTCATCGATGCACCATCTAACCTTGTTGAGCCCAGTCTTCAGATCTGTGCCTCAATACAATTATCACTATATTCCGGTCCGACCAGACAGGTGCAGCATCGCTCGAGGTTGTCCGGCTCCTCAACCGGATGATGAAAGAGCGCAAATTCAATGTTCACCCGGAGGTGCTCTCGTGTCTTACCCACCTCCGCCTCAAGACGGAACTCGGTGTACGAGCTTCCGACACTCATGTGGATAAGCCGGAAGGCAAGACGTACGCGAAAGGCAGAGCAGCCGCTCGTCGGGCGAAAGGCAAGCCGACTGACCAGCCACACTTGAGCAAGAAGGCGAAGGCAACGCTCAAGGAAAAGAAGGAAATCGAGAAAGAGATGCAGGAAGCTACTGCCGAAGTTGACAAGGAAGAGCGTGCTAACAACGTCCGTGCACCGTTTTACACTTTCGACCCTGAAACTAACAATACATTCGTTATAGCAAACAGAGACCTTAAAGCTTCTTTTCGTGCTGTACTTCCGGATCATTAAAAATCCGCAACCAACCGCACTGCTTCCCGCGGCCCTACAAGGAATATCCAAATTCTCACATCTTGTCAACGTTGACTTTTTCAAAGACTTGATGCAGGTTCTAAAAGAGTTGACGTCACGCGAGTCAGCTCAATCAGACGAGCCAGGCCCTTTCTCCACCGGCGCCGAGGTGTCAACCTCTGCACAAGGCGTCCAACACCAATTGCTGTGCATCGTCACTGCCTTCGAACTACTGTCTGGCCAGGGTGAGCTAGCTTGATGCGCCCAATCAGAATAAACGCGTCAATACTGACGTCCTTTCTCAGGAGAGGCCCTAGATATCGACCTCAGCGATTTCATAAACCGTCTGTACGCGATGCTGCCCTCGCTCGCTCTCATGTCCGATATCGAGACGCCGCCGCCTGTGTCTTTCAAATCATCGGCGCAGGCGCTATCGCACCGACCACAAAGCGTGCGCGACATGCTCTTCCGGGCATTAGATCTGGTCTTCACACGGCGGAGCACTGCAGGCGCCTCTCCGCCCTGGCGCTCCGCCGCGTTCGCAAAGCGGCTTCTTACTGCGTCGCTGGCGTGGCCGCCGGACACGGCTACACGTGCTATCGCGTTCGTCGGGGACCTGGTCGAGCGAGATCCGAAGCTGGAGGCGCTCTTGTCCACGGATGACCGCAGCGTAAATGGCGTCTACCGTCCGGAGCTAGACGACCCCCAGCTGTCGAACCCGTTCGGCACGAATTTCTGGGAACTGCACCTACTGGCACAGCGACATTGGGACCGGCGCGTCGCCGCAGCGGCAAGAAAACTTTTGGATTCCTCATCGTCGTAATACGAAGGGTCCCTATGGGAGCACTACGCTACAAATTCGATGTGTGACGGGGTAATTAAGCAAATGTCGATTTACGCGCTCCAATAAATATCGGCTACAGTGGACGGACGGGCGGAGGCGTGGGCTACAGTATTATGGGGAGTAATGCTACATCAAGAATAATCAAAGTTGTTGAAGATGGGCTGCCTAGTCCATGGGCAAACAAAAGGGGCTGATAGTGTTCGAAGAAGCGAAGATAGCGAACGGCGGTGCGAATTTTTTGACACGCCGGGCCAAATAAGTTAGTCTGCCGCATCACTAGGAGCTTGGATAGTAGTGGCCCGTTCCAGGTGACGTCTCGCCGTACATGCTTCCCTGAGAGGGGCCCGCGGTGTACACCATACTGGACGGAACGCCTGCGCCCGCCGCACTGACAGTCGCCTGCGAATAGACCGCAGGCTGGGGCACGACAGGGGGCGCCGGATAGGACGGGGCATTGAAGTACCCGTTGCTTGTGCTATGCGCCACCGGGGAGCAGGGCGGCGAGAAATGTTGCGCCGGTTGGGACCGTGCCCTCCGTCTGGGCTGTGTGGGCCTGTATCGTTGCAAACCGACCAGTTCTGCTGATGGCCCGTTCCTAGGGACGATGGTGCGCTCAAGGTGGTATACAAAGGCCGCGACTACGACACCGTCTATCACAATCTGCTGTGTGATCGTGTTCTGGCCTAATCATGAGAGGGTACATCAGCGATGTTTAAATGAACGCATCACGATGGGATGGAGCGCGAAGCCGATACTGCGCACACGTACTTGTTTCTAGCCACTTGCATCTGCTAAGGGAAGATTCTGGCAGGGAGCAGGTCACGGACTGCGAAGTGAGCGCCTCGGCCTGGTAGATGTGTGAGGTTTCGAGTCCCTCGAGATAACCTACTTCTTGGCTAAGTGCCGCCTGACCACAATATACCGTCGTGATGCACTTGGCCTCTGCGTTCCACCGTGTCGCGAACGTCACGGCGCCCGCGATCCCATGCAAATTGGGCGAGCTCTGGATATCGTCTATGGACGAGATGTAGATCTTGATACGCAAAAGGATGCTGGGGAGCTGCGTGGACTGCTGCGAGAGCGCCATGCGCGACTGTATCCGGTCGACGTCCGCCGTGAAGACAGGCATGCCCTCGGCCCACAGGCTGAGGCTGATCACCCTGTTCTGCGGCTGGGGAGGGTAAACGGGTGAGACATCAGCGGCAAGCAGGTACCCGCCGTGCGGGCTCGCGGGGAGGGTGAACAGCCCGGTGCCCATGTGCAGCGGCTCGAGCGTGATAGGGGCTCTGATCCGGTCGGTGAGCGGGGAGGGTGGCGGCGTCCCGAGCGCGACGGCGAGCGACGCGGGAGACGCGCTGGGATACATGCTGTGAGTTGACCCGAACGAGGCGGGCGCACGAACCGTGGACGGTCCGCTCGGCATGGACATTGTTCGCATCGGCTGCGACGCAAAATCTGCTGCCGCGGAAGACAGCTCCGACGAGGACGACGGGGAGAGTGGGATCGGATCTGTCTTGTCGAGTTTGCTGAAGTTGTCGCGGACGTCGGGGCTGAGACTCTGCTTGGGAGAAGCAAGTAGGCCGTTCTCTTGGAACAGATCCTCTCCACCAGCGACAAGATGGAACTCTACGAAGATGGTGAATTGTCAAAATGGGCAGAACGGTAATGATAGGTCGGAACAAACCTGGTTCGCCTCTCCACATGTTCCTCAGGACCTGGATATGGCTCGCGACCTGTTTCTTGGATCGCTCGATGCCGGCTTTCTTGAGATGCTCGACCAAAAATTGGTTCCGCCAACGACTGCGTCCTCGCGAGTACGTGGCCCAGGGAGATTCCCAGTATTGTTTCAAACCTGGAAGTGAAACCGTGTTACAATCTGAACGCCGACGTGAGCGACTAAAACGTGATATTACCTTCTACAAAGATCTTTTCGACGTCCTCGGACCAGACCTCACTGCCATCCTTGAGGAGTTTGTGGTGTTTGCGGTGAGGAGTGAGGGATTTGGGGAAGGAACCGTCGCTCATGCTCTTGTCACGGTCGAGAGACTTGGGGCGGGATGAGGGGGAGGGGGAGGTACTGGTGGCATACCGTACGCGGGCAGAACGCGACATTACGTCCAATCCCATGTAAGAGAGTGTATTAGCGTGAGTACTCGCGAGCCACAATATGGAAGGACGAAAGGGAGATCGGAAGGGAAAAAAGAGTCCGACGTAAAGCCGTTATATATAAGAAAGCTGGACCTGTTCTGACGCGTAGTTGTGACGGAAGGCATTTGATAGCAGAGACAAATAACGAGAAAGCCAGAGACATCGGCGCAGCGCTGAGAGCCGGGAAGACCGTGGTGATCCGGCAAGGGTGAGGGGACGGATTGTTTGGAGATGGACCACACGGGAGGGACCACTCACGGGTATCCCCTGGTATCCCCCTGGCTGCCTCCTGGACGCCCCTCGGACGCCCCCTGTGAGAGGCATCTGCGATATCAACTGGATATCAAGATCGGTAGGAGGGTCGCGGAGAGTGGGTCTGAATGGAAACAGTTAATGAAATCGTCTTCTCCAGGAAGCACCGACTTCCCACACCCGGTGACTATGTGCACTTGACTACAGTGGACTACTGCGAGATACGGTCAAATCTTGTCAGCCAGCGCGTTCCTCGCGAGTCCTTTTGGAGGTTAGTTTCCGAGGATGTGGGAGGCACATCCCCCCGAAGCTACTTGGGGGCACCCACCGGCGAACAATAGCAAACGCGCACCTCCTGGGCATTGAAGCGGAGGCTGCACACGCTGGCGGACGCGGACGCTGCCCTCGTTCGAGTCAGCTCTCGCTCCCGGAGGACAGTATTGCCACTCGCAGCCCGAGAAACCTACGACGGGCACATCTGATGAACCGGAACTCTGCCAGGCCGCCAGTGTGACACGGCAGACACCTCTCGTCTCCCTTTGAGCCTTCCAGTTACGGACAGGAGCACGATATTCGCACTCGTGAGGGACCTAAGCGAGTCAGAAACGAACGTCCGCATATGGGTGCACAATGAGGAGCCCAAAAGGTGCAAGACCGCCGATGCGAGCCGGCTGCAGTAGGAACATCCCAAGAACATCACAGACGAACATCCCCACATCGGCGTCCCAAATATGATACTGAGCGTTCCAAAAGCTAGCATGCATGGTGCATGGCAACGGGCGAGGGCAGCGTGGCAAGCAGCGACATCGAAGCTCTCTCACCATCGTTCTACACCGTCGTTCTACCATCGTCGTTCTACCATCGTCGTTCTACCATCGTCGTTCTACCATCGTCGTTCTACCATCGTCGTTCTACCATCGTCGTTCTACCATCGTCGTTCTACCATCGTCGTTCTACCATCGTCGTTCTACCAACCTTGCATCAACCTGTGCAGATCGCGTTGCAACGTGCAGCGGAAGCAAATCTTGCATTTGTGCGCTAGTCAGTTGTTGTTGTGTGCGCGCGGAAGCAACTTTCACACCACTCGCGCGTTTGCTGCTCAGACGCCTGCCGAATGGGCAATACGGACCCCAAAACTCGTCCAACCCAAAAGGTTTGATCATCTGCTCCCTGCGAGAATAAAAGACGATGAAAAAATAAACATCAGAGTTGTCTTATACGCGTCTGGACATTGTCGCCGCCATTGTCACCGCCGCAAGTGCACATTTGCCGTGCCTGTGACCACCGCCGTCAGAACGTCTGCGCTCGCTTTTCACGGCCAGGTCGACATCGCCACCGGAGGCGAGCTGGGGCGGACACTGGCGGACAGCGTCTGTGACGGAGAGACCTGAGACAGCCACTCACGGAGACTCCGCGCCGGACTCCGCATTCGCGCAGTCCGAATCACAACCGAATCACCGCCACCGCCACCAACAACTTCAGGCGGAGTTGAAATGGGCGCCTCGCTAGCCACCCATGCCGGCGGCTAATCGGGCAGGTCGCGCGTGCTGCTTCGCTTTCCGAGTTTCGATGAGTTCGTCTACTGAGTCGCTCACGCAGAAATGGCTGCGCCAAAACATACAGCTCTACCCTCTCAAAGACACCGTATACTCGCATGTTGACGCTGCACTCGCTCGCTTTCCCTCTATTCGACCAAAGACAGACGTGTACAGTTCAGTGACCGCTTTCGCCGGCATGCCTCGCCTGAGCTCACGACCTCCTTTCTCTCTCCAGCGTACGATGACGGTCGAACGCAGTTGCTACTCTGCCTGCATGGCCTCCTTCCGATCTCCTACCGGGGAGCAGCATACAACATCCCGATCGCTGTATGGCTCACCAGGGATTATCCGCGTCTCCCACCGATCGCGTACGTCGTGCCCACAAGCGACATGCTCGTCCGCGCTGGCAAGCACATGGACGTCAGCGGCCGCTGCCTGACCGAGTATCTCATGAACTGGGAACGCAAGAGCGAGGTGCGGGTCTCTCACATCTCAGGTACGACGCACCCAAACCCGCGCTGACCACCGTCTCCCCGTCTCCCTTCCCTAGGGCTGCAACATTGCTGCATTGCTCGAGGCGATGCAGGAGCATTTCTCGCGCGAACCCCCGGTGTATGCCCGACCCAAAGGGCGCGATTCGCCCCACCCCCACCCGCACGCTCAGCCCTCGCGATCGGATAGCAGCGACGTCCCTGGACGCCCTGCACCTCCTCCGCCTGCACCGGGATCACACCCGTCGCCCGCGCCCCTGAGCCACCCACCCCTCCCTCCCGCGTCGCGAGGCAGCAACGATGATCGCCCGCCGCTCCCTGCCAAACCAGGTGCATCGTCTCCGGCCTCGTTACCACGCGACGTGCCCCCGCTCGCACAGTCGCCCGATCGCATGCAGTCTCCGGCTGGCGTGCTAGGATCGGTGAGCTCCCTCTCGCCAGACCCTCGTTTGTGCTTCGATCCACTGACGTGTTTTTCTATCGTGTGCGTGTGTACGTATGTCCGTGTGTGTGTTCCTAGCCCGCGTATGCGACGCGTCCGCCGCCACCTCTCCCTCCTCAACCGCCGGCAGACGCAGGCCTGCCTCAGTACAGACCGTCTCCGATGCCGCCCCGCTACGTGATGCACGGCCAGCAGTCGCCCGCCGTCGGTGTTATGGGCCCGCCTCCTGCCGTCAACGCCGCCTCGCACCCAGCGGCGAACTGGCCTCCCAATAACAATAACACTAACGCACCGATGGAGCCGGGATCCTCGAGGGCACCTGTTCCTGCGTACGCGTCACCACCCGCGCCTGCAGAGTACCAGGTATTGTCCCCCGTCGGGCTTACCGCTAGCTCGCCGGCGCACATGCCCTACTCACCTCCCGCGCCTCCACATCCGCCTCCGCTGCCCCCCTCCGCGCTTCCAGGAGGGATCATCACGCAGCCGCAGCCCCAAGCGCATCACGCGACGCGGCCCCCGCCCTTCCTCGCGCAGCAGAGCCAGAGCCAGAGCGCCAGCGGGAGTGGGAGCGGCCAGCCATACCCCGTCCCTGCATACCCCGCGCCTGCGCCCGCCCCTCCGCCGCCGCCGCTTCCGCCCTCTGTCGCAGTTGCCGGCCCGTCCTTCACCTCCTCTCCGCACCCATACCCATACCCACCGCCCGCACCCTCGCTCCCCCCGCCCGACATCATGGACGCCGAAGAGGACCTTGCGGGCGTGGGGGTGGGCGAGGGGAGCATGGCGCGTGCGCCCGCGCCGCCGCGCCCGCCGAACCCCGAGCTCGTGCGGCTGCACGCGACGGTGCACGCGCGGCTCGCGTCGGAGCTCGCGAGCCTCGCGCAGGCGATGGCGCTCGACGCGGAGCGGCTGCGCGCGCACCAGGCGGACCTGCTCAAGGGCGAGCCGGCCGTGCGCGACGAGATGGCAAGACTTGAGGCGGTAAGGGACGTGTGTGTGAGTGTCGCGGGGCGGGTGGGCGAGGCGGTAAGGGCGGCGGAGGGGAATGTGAGTGAGTTGAAGCGGAAGGGCGATCCGGATGTGGATGAGCTCGTGTGTTCGACGACGATTGTGCATAATCAGTGCGTGCTGCGATTTATTCACTCTGTGCTGAATTTTTATTGGGTGTTTACCGTACCGTTCTTACAGGTTGATTAACCTCGTCGCGGAGGACAACGCCATCGAGGATACAATGTACCACCTCCACAGGGCGCTGAACGCAGGACGGATCGACCTAGAACGGTTCCTACGGGTGAGTAGCTGTACCTTAGCTGCGCCGCCGTGCCATGCGGCTCTGAACCAGCTGTCATGTCTCATGTCACCTTGCCGTTTACCTTTCCACAGACCACACGCGTGCTGGCGGAGGAACAGTTTATGAAGCGCGCTCTCATCGAGAAGATTTCGACCGGGATCCCTATGGGCGGGGAGTCCTCGTTGGCGATGCGTCCGGAGTGGTCCTAGGACCTGGGACCGCACGCGGATCCAGGCTCCCAGACCCTGGATGCGTCCCGAGAGACGCAGAAGTCCTCGGGCTCGGCACTCGGATTAGGGAGAAGCCTCACGGGGCCCATGGCTCGGCGGACGCGCACCATTCTCCTATCAGTGCTTACAAGTTCCTGTCTGTACTAGTCGACATCATGCATGCATCATCGCGCGCTGCTTATTGTGTTCGTGCTCGCGGATTTGGATATACCACCCTAGTTACGCACGGTGTGCGACGTAAGAGCGTGCCATACAAATTTAATTGAGATCTCGCGGGGCTTACCCCCTTTGGACGGCTGTGGCTGCGAGCCTCGAGTGGTGCGGTCCCATTCGCCAGATGACACCGGTGTTGGGCCGGCGATGGGGTGCAAAACATATAGCTCGAGCACAGCTTGGGCTCCCCCTTGGTCCGGGTGGCCACCTGCCTATCAGGACTCGGCATTCAACAAGGCCCGCGACTTGTTGAGGACGACGGGATGTCAGGGAAAGATGGATAGATTTTTACTAATAACTGCGCGGGATAAAAGTTTTCAAGTTGGGACCCTAGCCGCTCTGTGGCCGTACATACATACATACGAGACTGGCGTACTCTTCCTGACAGCCAAAAACAAGGAACAGTCAAACTACGGAGACAGAAACCCTAAACACGCGTGATATCCTACGAATACGAATATGAATACGAAATCAAGAAGCGATACAGGTCATAGCGAGATCGTGACAGCGTAGCGAGGCGTTCCACTACCCTAAGAGTGAAGCGTCAAGTTCGTAAATAGACAGAGAGACACAAACTCGAAAGCAGTCAATAATATTTACATTTTACCGTCCAAGATCTATTGTTGCTTCAAGCGGCGGTTCACGTGGAGGCCTCTTTCTGAGGTGTGTACGGGAAGGGCCTGCTAGGCGTCCTCCCAGGGGACAGCGGTCCAGCGCTCCCAACCCATCTCCATACGCGCATCTCGTCGCCGCCCTCGACCTCCTCAAGATTCGTGCGCACATTCGAGTTGCTCTCCACGATCGTCTCGACGCGGTGCCACAACCGGTTACGCGCGCCGACGGAGTGCTCATCCTGGAGGATGAGATCGCGGAGCTGAAGTGAGGACAAATACGGCTGTGGGGCGGTAACGGGGTCGGTGTGGTGTGCGATCTCTTGATTGCGCAGGAGATCGAGCGCAATCTGCACTAGCTCGCCGACTCGATCGTTTTCGATCAAGTTGCGCGCCCTGCGCCGTCGGAATGCTAGCATGCTCGTTAGGACGGTTAGGAAGCCTGTTATCTTGTTGTCAGTCATGCCCCCAAATGATGAGACGGAATAAAAAACGTACCGAGGATTTGGTTTCGCCATTCCGACCAAGACTCACGCGCCTTGACTTTCAAAGTGCAAGTCCAGTCCATAGAAGCCGTGTGATGTGCGAGGTATCGCTTGCCACTAAAATTGGGATTCAGCATTCGATCGCGTTAGCTGAATGTGGTGATGCATACTCAGCGTCTTCTCCTACAAAGACTCCGCCCCAAACGACGAGTTGCTGGATAGCTTCATTGAAGGTGTCCTCAAATGCAGGCAGCAACTGGGGCTATAGGAAATAGTGTTCAGCTAATTACGAGTCTAGTGAGAATGAACACTTACTGATGTCTTCTTGCGCATATTCTCCTTGAGTGCTTCTACTTCCAAACCCCATTTCTTGGCTTCCTGTGCCTCCGTGCCTGGCTCTTCTTCCCAGCCTACGCCGGAGCACAGTCTACGACCACGTTCGGCCGCTAACATTGACTCCATAGCTTTGCCGAGGGCACCAATATGACGCTTACGTCGAGGGTTCTCGACGCAGCGGGGAGGCAATGCAACCGGTCCGAAACCAGGCAAGCCGTTCAATGCTGTCTGAATAGCGCTATACGTCACGTCGGTCACGCCCTCGCCATACGTGGGCGAAAAGGCTGGCGCAGTATATGTATTCGGTGAACTTGAGTTCCGAGGAACGGAGAGGAAAAATACCAAGGGATGCGGCCGGAGCAGGTAGCCCGCGTCACAGGTCATCGTAGACACCGTGCATGTAGCATGGGCTGGGCACAGCTCACAAGAGTCAGGCAGAGGGATCGGCAGGAGGGGAGGTGGAGGACAGGCGTCAGCAAGCACCGCCCATGGGGATGCATTCTCAGTGGTAGGAGTTTGCTCCGGCGTGGGTGGGAGCACCGAGTCGGTGCCGTCCCCTTGAGGGTACAACATCGTCCTATTCTCCCTGTTACACTCTTGAACAAGAGCGCGACGGGCCCTGTACCCTTCCAGAACATCATTTGTCTTCTTGCCAGTGTCGCAGAAGCCAATGGACGCCGACTCTGATTTGTAGTTACCAAGAGAGAAGAAGACACCTGAAGCAAGCAGTGCCATGACGAATCGGAACACGAGCCTGCTGAAGGATCCACCTTCTCTGCGTCGTGCAACTGTGTTTCCACCGTCGGCGATGCGCTGAGAGACCGCGCGTACTTGCTCGTCCTCCTCCAGACTATCTGGAATAGCCTCCGAGATAGCATCGAGATCCTCAGCGGCTGGCTCTCCATCGGAGACTGCTTCGGAACCAGAGTGCGCCTGGTCTGCACTATCCCCTGCTGGGATGTCTGATGGCGCATCAGTTTCGGGAACATCGGGAGTACGGTGTTCTTGTTCTTGTTCTTGTTCGTGTTCGTGTTCCACCTCACCTGCATCCTCAGGCACCGTAGGGATCGGCTGATCCACAGGCGCATCACGAGAGCGAGTGACGCGTTTCGTCTTTGGCCTGGCAACTTCCGGCGGTAACACAGGCTCGAAATTGCTCTCAGGCGGTCTAGCGCTCGTGCGTCTCCTGGGTATCTTAGTCGGCGATTCGCTTGGCGGTGAAGGAGGAGGCGCAAATTCAGGTGGAACGGACAAGGACTTTCGTGCACGAGGAATGGCGCTCCGACGCGTTCGCCGAACAGGCGACGGGCGAGCAGGAGAGGACGACTCCGCGCCTGATTGGAATATGTTGTTATCTTCCCACCCAGAGTCAGGATCCTCCATAAGGCTTTGCGATACACGGCGCGCTCTTGCACCAGCTTCCTCCGTCTGCTTGAACATGAGCGGGATGTCTCTATGGGGGTTCGTTCAGACTGACCTTTTTCTTGCTCCTGCTCACTTTGCGGACAGGCTCTTCAGGCTCGCTCTCTTCTGCGACGTCAGGCTCCACTGGCTTCGTAGTCCGCCTGCGCGAAGGTCCGCCTAGGCGTGGCTCGGCAGAGGAGCGACGGCGTTTAACCTACACCACAAAACACGCGTGATGTTAGTCGATGCGTCTCAGAAATGCACTTCGTCACTGACGGGTTCAGGGCGAACCGGCTCTGGTTCAACGACCAGCTCTGAAGGAGCTCTGGACGCTCTCCTTGTCACCATTCGCGTAGTAGGGGCCTATAGACACTGTGATTAGTCGCCCTAACACCGAGCAACTGCACGATAACGCACTCTACGACCCTCATTGATCGGCCTTCCTGTGACCCCATCTGTTATTCCATCATCACTCGCTTGACTATTCTGCCTTGACAATCTCTCTTTCTTGTACTGTTTCGCGTTTGGTTTGAGCTCGTCGTTGAAGATCTGCACAAGCTTGCCCTTGGAGTAGGGTGAGGGGAAGTTGATGTTATGAAAACCGAATACCCCTAGCAATTGAGAGATAGTAAGGGTATTAGGATCGAAGTCGGCTGCGAGATAATCTCCTTTCTCTATGACTTGAGCTGACGTTAGAGCTCTCGACATCGTACAGGAGGGCGCGCTCGCTGCTAAGTACGATGAGCGCTGCGGGGTGTAGCTTGGTCGAAGGTCGTGTTCAACGTCAATCTGCGCGTGTCACGATAAACAAACCGATAAACAAGCACACGTGATGAACACACGTGGCCATTATCGATAGTAGACTTGTCCAGGGCTGCGCATTCGCGCTTCTGGGTC